>CAUYQG010255273.1:0-27523 GCA_963574415.1 Tarsius wallacei
ATTCCAGCTAGCTACTCGGAAGGCTGAGGCGGAAGGATCGCCGGAGCCCAGCAGGTCGAGGCTGCGGTGGCCGGGAGCGGCCACTGCACTCCAGTCTGGGCGATCGCGTGGGACTCCAACTCAAAAAAAAAAAAAAAAAAAGAATACATGCTTGTGTGCCACTCCAGTCACTGAGTCCATTTCTGAGGGATGAGGCCACAGATGGGCTTTATTTTTTATCCTTCCCCGGTCATGCTATTGCTCTGCTTTTACATTTTTCTCATTTTTTTTTTCACATGATATATGTAATATGTGTAATACACTGGTGCTGGATATGTATAACTAAGTACATACACAATGTGTGTGTGTTAAGAGGATGCCCCCAAATTATATAAATAGGCATATGTGGTCAAAACCATTGGGAGATGGCTGGTGGGGATTCGCTTGGAGTTAGTGCCGTAGTCTGATAATACAGGAAGCCTCGTTCGTCGTGTTCCTAAGTAGGTCTTGGATTTTCTGGAGAGGTTCGCAGGTCGTGCGTGTGGCCGTGGAAATAGAACAGAAGGTTGTTGGAAAACAGTGGGCCTTCTGACTCTGAACTGTATCCTTAAACTGTGGAGGTGGCCCTGGCTAGGAATGTGGTTGGATTTCAGGAAGTCAAACATTTCCTGCTCTTATGAGCCCTGCCACTGTCTCCTACCCCTATCCCTTCCCTCATCCCCACCTGCTTCTGGGGGCAGGGGAAGAACCTCTCAGCTCAGGTCTCCATGTGCTCAGCCTTGCTTGGTTTCTTTCAGAAATTGTTGCTAAGGTGAAAGAAGTCTCCCAGCCTGACTGGACGCCTCCACCAGAAGTCACACTTGTGTTGACCAAGGAGAACTTTGACGAAGTTGTGAATGATGCCGAAATCATGCTGGTGGAGTTTTATGCCCCCTGGTAAGATCAGTGTCAGCTTCATATGGTTGAGATACTTTCTGTATTCAGCACCTTGCTGGACACTAGATGCAGGCTGGCAGATGCCATGCTGGTGAAGCAAAGAGCAGAGCAAGGTGGACACAAGTTGTAGGGAGAGACTTGTGGCACCAGGTCTCCTAGAAGAGGGCTATTGGAGGAGTGAGTGTGGATAGCGCTGCCAGGTAGTCCTTTCTTGAGTAGGAGAAGGGGCCCAAAGGAAAGAAGATGCCAGAAAGAGAGGTAGAGTGGAAGTGAGTACAGGTGGCTGGTTTGTAGGGTGACCATCTTAGAGAACAGAGGTGGATGCTTCATGGGCAGGGGAGGGAAGCATGACCAGTTGCTTGGGTAAGCCAGGGAGCAGTCAGAGTAGACAGAGCAAAGAGAAAGAAAGACTGGGTGTTTTTTTGTTTTTGTTTGTTTTTGTTTTTGTGTTGGAGTCTCACTCTGTTGCCCAGACTGGAGTGCAGTGGCCACTTCCGGCCACTGCAGCCTCATCCTGCTGGGCTCCGGCAATCCTTCCACCTCAGCTTTTTGAGTAGCTGGAATTACAGGCGCGTGCTACCACGCCTGGCTAATTTTTTATTTATTGTAGAGATGAGGTCTCACTAAGTTGCTCAGGCAGGTCTCGAACCTGCGGGCTCAGGCAATCCACTCACCTCAGCCTCCCAAGGCGTGGGATTACAGGCTGAGCCACTGAGCCCGCCGAAAGACTGTTTTTAAGGGAGAGGTGAGCATAGTTCCAGGAGAGGCCATCTCCTTCTCAAGAAACGGCCCGAGGTATCATTGATCTTGGTGACTTTGTCATGGTTCTGATTCTTGAGAGGGCTTAGTTTGTCAGGATGTGCTATATAGACCAGAATAGAAGCCAGTGAAATTGAAACAGGAATCTGACTACCAGGCCAGTACGAGTGGCCTCACCTGGAGGTGCTCTGTAGGTAAGCCCCTGGGGAGTCAGCGAGGAGAGGAAGCTTGTGGGCTTACAGTTGGCAGGGTTGGGCTTGTGGCTAGGACACCCTTGCTCTGTGCAGTACCTGGATGAGCTTAAACCCAAGGTCCTCTGGGTTTTGCAGCAGAGACCACTGCACCTGGGCATGTTTCAGTGCACAAATGAAAAGAGAAGACGGGTGGGTGGTTGGAGAACGAGATGAGTTGGGGAAGGAGGAAGGAAACATCTGGGGCATATAGGGAGCGGGCAGGCCTGAGGCACCCTTGTAGCCCTGCTGCACTGAGACACTGGCCCCTATTTTGCTACACAAGGGACCCTGGTCTGGTGGGGGCGTGGGGGCGGGCAGGAAGAACTGTGACCATGACATCTTCCTGGCTGGTTGCTCTGCATATCGCTCAGGAGCTAGGGTGAGCAGACCAACGGGCCTTCGTGGGGTTTATGATGCCTCAGCAAACAATTCTCCTTTTACTCGATAAATAGTGTCATGTTACAGGGTCTATCCTTTAATTCATTTGGGTGTCCTAAGGACTTTGACAAGACAATGATTTATCTTAACTGAGAGCCCACAACAGTGTGGCCCTGGCCAGGTGTGAGTTGTGGGTTCTTGTTGCACAGACAGGAGCTAGGTAGCTCTTTCCCTGACTCACACTTGTCTTCTCCCCGGATGGTTTGTGTCAGTGAGGATTTGTGACACTCTTCCTTTCTTTGTGCCTTTGTTCACATCGTTACCTGGGTCTGCTGGCCCTTCCGCCACCCTACCTCTCATAGGCTTCTGTCTAATTCCTCCCTGTCCCTCAGGTCCCAGCTCAGCTGTTACTCCCTCTGTGAAGCCATCCCTGGTGTATATCTTTGTGGGCCCCAACCAAGAAGATCTTCTCCCTTGGGACATTGTCTTGGTCTTTCTCATGCCTTGCCCTGTGCTGCAGTTACTGATGCTCGTGTCTGTGCACGTGTGTGCTTGAATGTGTGTGTGTGTCACCTCAGTGTGTGAATACTGTGGGAGGAAGCACGTGTCTTTTGCTGTAGCTCTCAAGGGTCTGGCTTGGCACCCTCATCTAGGAGGTATTCAGAAGTTTGCTGGACATGGACAAGGTGCTTGGGAACACAGAGCGGGTTCTGTGCTTCATCTCACTGGAAGGTAAGTCCACACTGGAAGGCCCCTGACAAGACCAACTTCCTCTTGGCAGGTGTGGACACTGCAAGAAACTTGCTCCTGAGTACGAGAAGGCCGCCAAGGAGCTCAGCAAGCACTCTCCTCCAATTCCACTGGCAAAAGTAGACGCCACCACAGAAACAGACCTGGCCAAGAGGTTTGATGTCTCTGGCTATCCCACCCTGAAAGTTTTCCGCAAGGGAAAGCCTTTTGACTACAACGGCCCACGAGAAAAATATGGTATGGCCAATTCCATCTCTCCAGCCACAGTAGGGAGGGGAGGCTACCTGACAGAAAGCTTCCTTGGCAAGTGCTGGGAGCAGGCAGGTGTGGGCAGGTGCAGGCAGATGCAGGCAGCAGAAGGCAGGCAGTTTTGCGGGCCCCTCCTTAGATGTGTGCTCTGCTTCCAGGGATTGTTGACTACATGATCGAGCAGTCTGGGCCTCCTTCCAAGGAGATTCTGTCCATGAAGCAGGTCCAGGAGTTCCTGAAGGATGGAGATGATGTCGTCATCATTGGCGTTTTTAAGGGGGAGAGTGACCCAGCCTACCAACAATATCAGGACGCTGGTGAGTCGTGGCCCTCTGGACTGAACAAAATGCATGCCCTTGAGCCTTCTGCATTTGCATAAAGCTCCTGGGATATCTGTTTAAAAAATGGTTTGATGGAAGAATTGAGATCACATGTGTGGGAATAAGTATTCCATACTGGGACTGGGTCCAGGTCCCCTGTTGTCCTCGTTACCATTACACATGGCTGATAGGGCCACTTTTTTTATTTGAGTCAGAGTCTCTCTCACACAGGCTGGAGTGCAGTGGCACAGTCACAGCCTCTGCAGCCTCAACCTGCTGAGCTTAGGTGATCCTTCTGCCTCAACCTTCCAGATAGCTGGAACCACAGACATGCTCCACCATGCCTGGCTAACTTTTTTTTTACTTATTTTAGAGATGAGGTCTTACCAAGTTGCCCAGGCTGATCTCAAACCCCTGGACTCAGGCAATCCTCTCACCTCAGCCCCTCAAAGCACTGAGATTATAGGCATAAGCCACTGTACCCAGTGGCTTGGCAGGTTAATAACTAACATGCCTAAAGTTACACAAAATTATTACTTGAATCTCAGTCTGTCTGATTCTGAAAGCCATAAGCTTATCCAGGCTACTGCTCCCTCCCTCTACCTTCCCCAAAACATGACTTATCATCTTATATATGCATCCTATAACCCAGTCGGGAGTCCCAAACCTCTAGGCCAAGAGCCCTTTGTCAATGGGATGACACCCGATGTTTAAATCTCAGAATCACCTCATAATAGGTTTGGATACCTCAATGAGAGGAGAGGGGAGGGACTAAAGGTACATTTACCTGTAGGATTTGGGGCAGGGGTTGGCAAACTGGCCCATGTGCCTGGTCTGGCCCACTACCTGTCTTCGTAAGTGAAGTTTCTTTGGAACATAGCCACACTCCTTGGTACACACACTGTCCAGCTGCCTTTCCACTGCCTTAACAGCAGAGTTAAGTAGTTGGGACAGACCAAGTGGTCCACAAAGCCAAAACTATTCACCACCTGGTCATTCCCAGAAAGTTCACCAAGCCCTGTTATAGAGCATCCTCAAACAGTGGAGTTTCACCTTAGAGTTTCTTCAAGATTTAAGTAAGAGTATATATAGCCAAAGTATGGCATTCAGGGCTCCAGCCCACAGACGGGCAGCCCACCAGCTTGATGAGAAGAGACTTAAATGCCCCCCAACCAAGGGTGCTGAATGGGAAAATGTGCAGTGCTCACACATGCTCTGTTGCTAGAATTGGTGTCTTCTCATCACTGAAGATGTCAGTCGATGGTAGCTCCTGACAGACTAGCTCCAGGTGTTTCTGTGAATATTCCTTTGGTTTATTTTTTACAAATTCCAACATACAGGAATTAGACACTATATCTGTATCGAGTTTTGTTTTTTTGTTTTTAGTTTTTTGAGTTGGAATCTCACTATGTCGCCTAGGCTAGCGTGCCGTGGCACACTCAACCGCCACCCCAGCATCTACCTGCTGGGCTCAAGCGACTCTTCCGCCTCAGCCTTCCAAGTAACTGGAACTACATGCACTACCATGCCTGGCTAATTTTTGATTTATTGTAGAGACGAGGACTCGCCAAGTTACCCAGGCTGGTCTCAAACTCGCGGCCTCGGCCTCCCAAAGTGCTGAGATTACAGACTGAGCCACCGAGCCCAGCCTGTATCGAGTTTTTAAAAACAAACTCTTTGAGTGTTTAAGCTTTAGGAATTGTCCACACAGAACTTAGGGTGGTGCTTTTCAGGGCCTTTGCTTTGGCTGCTGTGGGTTACAGTTTAGGCCTCAGACATTTAAGCAGTGTAATAAATCGCATCATGTTGTTCTGTTAACTTTTCAGCTAACAACCTGAGAGAAGATTACAAATTTCACCACACTTTCAGTACTGAAATAGCAAAGTTCTTGAAAGTCTCCCCGGGGAAGTTGGTCGTAATGCAGCCCGAGAAATTCCAGTCCAAGTATGAGCCCAGGAGCAACGTGATGGACATTCAGGTGAGCAAAGGCTCCCCAGGGCCATGCCGGGCACTGCCGGTATAAAAACTGTGCTTGAGCCACATCATCTTGAACATGGAGATTTTACTCTGTAGGATCCTGAGCCCCTTTCCCAGCCACCTCTCCCCAGGCCACAAGTTCCCTGAAGGCACTGGACGGGAGCACAGCCAGCAGGCAGTCATGGTACAGGTTTGCAGGAGGCACCGGGTTGAGGGTCAGAGCTCTCGCACACCTGGCAAGTCACAGGACCTGAGGCCCCTAGCAGAGTGCTGGCTGCTTTTGCTCCTACTCTTCGTACCTTCTGGCAGGCAAGCACCCATCTCCCTCGGCACCTGTTCCATGGTGGGTTTGGCCTGGGTGTCTGGTGTGGCTTATAGCCAGGATGTGCCACTCAGTCTCATTTGCTGGCAGGCGGCTCAGGGGCCAAGGACTGCAGGGCAATGGCAGCCCTTTTTTGTTCACTGGATGGAACTGTTGAGATGGGCAGGTGGATTTTTCTTTCCACTGCTGCACGTATTCCCCTCCACCCCCAACGTGTGATACACAAGCTATAGAAGGGCAGAGGGGGAGGTCCCAGCCTCGGGGAGCCTGGGTCCAGCTCAGTGCTCCGAGGGCTTCCGAAGGGGCCCAGTGAGTAGATCTCAGATTTGGAAGGAATCTTGATGTTGAATCCAAAGCTTTCATTTGACAGACTGTGCTGCAGAGATGTGAGCACTCACACACGGGGGCCCTGCAGCCCCTAGTGAGAGGCAGAGCTAGAGGGGAATACAGGGGTCCTTCCCAGTCTGTGTGGGCTCCACAGTGCTGGGACCCTTGCTGTTTGGACTGTGGCACATTTGGAGATGGGGGAGCACATGACTGAATAAGCCCCCAGGTTCTGCACAGGAACACGCTGGTACCTTGGGAAGACCACCCTGATGTCCTCTGGCTGCCCCGTCCTCCGTCTCTTCCCTCAGTCTTTAGTCCTGTTGCTTCTCTCAAGTTCTGTGTGTCCACCCCTTTTGTTTCTCTACTGATATGAGGCTCAGGGTCGCCCTCCGCCTCCCTGGACTTAACAGTGGCTACTGTGACTCCTCCCTCCAGCTGCTTTTCCTTCTACCCGGGGATAAGATCCTGGGTCCAAAGAGTAGCCCTGATGGAGGGCTGTGGGCCCCAAGGAATTAGGCTCAGGTCTGTGGGAGCATGTGTTCCCAGGAAAGGAGTCTGTAGCTTTCAGTAGGTTCTTGAAAGGGTCCCTGACCCCACAGAGGTTAAGGAAGATCCATGCAGGCTCATCTGTCTACACTGCTGCCGCTTTCCTTGGGAGTTTGCCTTTTGAGTGAAGTTCACTCCAGGGTACTGTTATGATTACAGACTCCATGGCCTCCTGCCACCTGGAAAACGAATCTTGTGCCTTAGTGTGGTCTCCACGGCCCTCTTTATCTACTTTTCCAGCATATTCCACCCACCCAGTCCATCAGACAGGATCCTCTTTGCACCTGGTTCCCTGCCTCTGTCCCTGCTACTTTCTCCCTGAGTGCCTTCTGCTCCCTTTCTTCCCCCCCCAACCCCCCCAGTAAGGCCCTCCCACCCAGATGGGAGCTCTGGAGCTCACAGGGTCATCCACCACTTCCTAGCTGTACATCCTCAGGCAAGCGGTTAACCTAATTGTGCCTACCATGGGGCTGTTGTGAGGGCAATGTCTGTGAGTGACTCAGTCCTTACTAAGTGGGAACCCCTACCTCCAGGACACACCCCATGTACACACACACACACACACACACACACACACACACATATACACACATTCTCCACTGACTACCTGAGACTGTGTCCTCAGAGCAGCCACCACTGAGCCCACCTAGTCACAAGTGTCATGTAATGTCAGAGTTGAATTCGCCTGACAATAAAACATCCCACCTGGAAAGCCTCCTTAGCCAGTCTTAACACACTTCATTGTTCAGCTTGACAAGGACAGCTGCAGCCTCACGACAACATGTCGGGAGGGAGGGAGGGATGGTCTCAGCAGTGACAAGCACCTCAGCCAGCCTTCCAGTGTTGTCTGCTTCCAGATTCTTACCTGAGGTAACACTACTCTTGTATACTGTGCACGTTAAAGATGTAACTTGTAGCCGGGCTTGGTGGCTCAGCCTGTAATCCCGTGCTTTGGGAGGCTGAGGTGAGTGGATTGCCTGAGCCTGCGGGTTCAAGACCCACATGGGCAACTTGGCAAAACTTCATCTCTACAATAAAAAAATTGCCGGGCGTGGTAGTGCACGCCTGTAGTTTCAGCTACTGGAAGGCTGAGGTGGAAGGATCGCTGGAGCCCAACAGATGGAGGCTGCAGTGGCCGAGAGCAGCCACTGCACTCCAGTCTGGGTGATAGAGTGAGACTCCAACTCAAAAAAAAAAAAAAAAAGAAGATATAACTTGTGGCTGGGCTTGGTGGTTCAGCCTGTAATCTCAGCACTTTGGGAGGCCGAGGCGAGTGGATTGCCTGAGCCCACGGGTTCAAGACCAGCCCGGGCAACTTGGCGAGACCTAGTCTCTACAATAAATCAAAAATTAGCTGGGTGTGGTAGTGCATGCCTGTGATACTGGCTGCTTGGAAGGCTGGGGAGGAAGGCTTGCCGGAGCCCAGCAGGTCAATGCTGGGGTGGCCGTGAATGTGCCACTGCACTCCAGCCTGGGTGATGGAGTGAGGCACCAACTCAAAAAACAAAAAAAGATGTAACTGCTCAGCCGGGCACGGTGGCTCATGCCTATAATCCCAGCACTGGGATGCTGAGGCAAGAGGATTGCCTGAGCCTGAGGGTTCAAGACCAGCCTGGGCAACATGGTAAGACCTTGTCTCTACAATAAAATAAAAAAATTAGCTGGGTGTGGTGGCACGTACCTGTAGTTTCAGCTACTTGGAAGGCTGAGGCAGAAGGATCGATTGCCTGAGTGCAAACATCTTGACCACCAACTGTGTGAGCTTGGGCCTCACTTCACCTTGTTCTCTGGATTGTGTCCCCTGGGACTGTTGTGATGATCACAGGAGCTGAAGATGGAAAATTCTACACTGTTCAATCCATGTTGACAGCTCCTATAGTCTGAAAGCCAGGCCTTCCTTGAGCCCAGACCCAAGAGAAAGGGCATGAAGTATCCGCCTTTGCCTGAGAAGCCCACCTAGTGTTCACTGGGGTAATAGAGCCCCAGAAGACAGCAAGGACTTATCGGGGTGTGTTTGGATGGGGATAAGCCCAGAGTGTTTAACCTTTTGTGACTGATCCCTTCAAACATCTTCACTCTTCATCCCCCATGCTGACTCCCTTCAAAGCAAACAATTGTGCTCATGAACAGTGGCAATGAGGCCAGGTATGGTGGCTCACACTTGTAATCCCAACACTTTGGGAGAACAAGGCAGGAGGATCACTTGAACCAAGGAGTTTCAAGACTGGTCTAGGCAACACAGCAAGACCTTATCTCTACAAAAAACTTTTAAAATTAGCCAGGCATGGTGTCGTGCACCTGTAATACCAGCTACTAGGGAGACTGAGGAGGAAGGATCACCTTAGCCCAGAAGTTTGAGGCTGCTGGTGACTGTGATTGTGCCATTTGCACTCCAGCCTGAGTAACAGTGAGACTCCAACTCAAGACAAAGCAAAAATGGCAGTGAGAGGTATGAGTTTTGGATGAAGCCTTTTTTTAAAAAAATCCCACCTACCCCTCTCACCTTTGTTCTCTTTGAAACAGGGCTCTACAGAGGGATCGGCCATCAAGGACTACGTGGTGAAGCACGCCTTGCCCCTCGTTGGCCACCGCAAGGCCTCTAATGATGCCAAGCGGTACACCAAGCGTCCTCTGGTGGTTGTCTACTACAGCGTGGACTTCAGCTTTGATTACAGAGCTGGTGAGGGGCCCCCACCGTGACTCGGGGGTGGGAGGAGTTCACTCACTTAGAAATCCTGCCCTGGGGTCCTGATAGGTTGGTGGCTCCGGTGGATTTTTTAAAGTTGGGACTTCAGGGTCATCTTTGTAACTATCCTTTTTCCTTCCCTTTTTAGCAAGAGGGGAGCTTAGATTTGAATCCAGAACCCTCTTGGAGTTTAGGTTGCCAAGATTTGGAGAAGTTCAGAGACAGAAGAAGTTCACCCAGCCCCTGACAGCATGGCTGTGCCACCTGCACAGGTCTCGAGGGGCCTGTTGGTCTGCCTGCTACAAAGTGTGGCTCTTTCAGAAATGCTTTTCTCTCTAGTTGAGGTGAATCCAGGCTTGTTCTATGTCAGAGAATATTAGCAACAGATCTTAAGCTTCACCTCAGAGTCTGAGCTGGGACTGTCGCTCTGTTCAGCTCACAGCCCTTGATCTGTTTCAGCTACTCAGTTTTGGCGGAGCAAAGTCCTGGAGGTGGCCAGGGACTTCCCCGAGTACACCTTCGCCATTGCTGATGAGGAGGACTATGCCACAGAGGTGAGGGACCTGGGGCTCAGCGAGAGTGGGGAGGACGTCAACGCGGCCATCCTGGACGAGAATGGGAAGAAGTTCGCCATGGAGCCGGAGGAGTTCGACTCTGACACCCTCCGGGAGTTTGTCACAGCTTTCAAAAGAGGTGAGCCATGCACCCAGGTCTCCTTGGCAGCTCTCATCCTGGGCTGGCCAAGGGATGTCTGGCACTCTGGCCACAGGTGCAAGGCCCCAAGTCAGCCAGCTGCCCTTTCCTCTCTGCATACATGGGACCCTGTGACCTCCTTATCCAGGGAAAGGCCAGTTTTGGTCCCAAACTCCAGAGCAGCTTAGAATCTTTAGGACATTTGGGGATATTGTTTTTCCTTTTGACAATTCTTTCAGTTTTTACTTTGAAAGCAAGAAAAGATTAGGGGGTCCATCTGTAGCATCAGTCAGCCTCACCAAGTTGGCCAGGCTCTTTCTGGCCCCTGTCGTGTGCCTTGCACCCTCTGGCAACTGCCCTGCCCTCCTGGGTCAGGCTGGCCTCACTTCCTGGTCCAGAGAGAGGCACCAGTGTCCAGGGACTTTTCAGCACTGATGGCCCCTCCCCCTCTTGCTTTCCTTGGCAGGAAAACTGAAGCCAGTTATCAAATCCCAGCCAGTGCCCAAGAACAACAAGGGGCCGGTCAAGGTTGTGGTGGGGAAGACCTTCGACTCCATCGTTTTGGACCCCAAGAAGGACGTCCTCATTGAGTTCTATGCGCCGTGGTGTGGGCACTGCAAGCAGCTGGAACCTGTGTACACCAGCCTGGCCAAGAAATACAAGGGCCAGAAGGGCCTGGTCATTGCCAAGATGGACGCCACCGCCAATGACATCACCAACGAACACTACAAGGTGGAGGGCTTCCCCACCATCTACTTTGCCCCCAGTGGGGACAAAAAGAACCCAGTTAAATTTGAGGGTGGAGACAGAGATCTGGAGCATTTGAGCAAGTTTGTAGAAGAACATGCCACAAAACTGAGCAGCAGAACCAAGGAAGAGCTTTGAAGGTCTTGAAGTCTGCAGAGGGCGGGAAGGACCAGACACACTGTAGCTTACGGCGGCTGGTGGTCAGGGTGCCCATGCCAGCGTACGGGCTGAGGCTATTAGTGACACGGCAGTATCTTAATTACTTTTTTTTTTTTTTATACTTTGGTATTTCACTTCATGCTCTGAATACTAAATAGCCATGAATGACTTAATCATTTAGTTCAGATTTTTACAGAGGATACAGCTATTTTTATCATTCTTTGGGGGATTTTTTTTGAACACCTACTTACTTTCCTCAAAGCCGATAAGTCAGATCTCTTCTGAGAATGTTTCCTTTTTTAATTTAAAGTTTAAAAAACCTTTGCCAAATCATGTTGATTTTGCCCTTTACTTTATTGTTGTCTGAGGAGTTGTTTAAGAAGATTTGACTGCTGGTGTGTTTTAGTTTGGTTTCTTCCTGTTGTAGCACAAAGTGAAAACTGTCACCCAGCACCCTGCTGGGGATGCAGGCCCAGCCTGACCTGTGAGCCACCCAGGGAAAAGCAGCATCTCAGGGCAGGACTGGGCAGCGGGTGGAGGAGCCTCGCCCAAGTTTCCCCAGGGCAGGCTGAGCTCAGACATGCGGCTTGCGAGGCATCCCTGCCCCTTCAGCCCCCAGCGCTGGAGCAGCAGTGACCTCGGACCCAGACATGGACACTTCAGGGTAGTAGAAAAGACAGGGTAGACTGTCATCGTGGAATAAAAACATTTTTAAAAATGAACCTCAGTAGCTATGCTAGAAAACATCTCTGTGCCGAGAGTGTGGGGGCTGGGGTGGGAGTGGGGTGGAGATGAAGCCGTGCGGAGGTCTGGCCTGGGGCTGTGGGCAGGGTCCCCATCCTGCAGATCCTCACCTGACCCCCGAGAATCCTGGGGAGGGGAGCTTCAGAGGTCTCCCCTGGGCACTTCTGCTGGGAGGAGGTGGGGGCAGCTGGTACAGCCCTCTGGTCAAGGTTGCTGTCAGCCCTGAGGGCTTGGGGATTTGTGTGAGATGTGAGTTTCATCCCAGGCGTTCATAAGCCATCGCTTCATTCTCACCTGCCCCCATCTCTCACCCACTCCGAATTTTGACTGAAACAAAAGTGACAAGGGTGGAAATTTTTGTTTTGGTGGCAGCTCTTTCAGCAGTGACTGGTGTGTTTGTTGTAGGGACTTGGTGGGAGCTGGAAGCAGCAGGTCTTACTGGCAGGGACAGCCTCCATGGCCTTTTCCAAATCTGCTTTGAAGTAGTGTGGTCAAGGCAGACTAGGAATTGTGGGCAGGCTGTGGTGTGTTTAAGTTCTCAGAATCCGCAGTGTGACAAGACATCTGCATGCCCCTCGATGCCTACTCTTCCATCAGGAGAGCAAGTGGTCCCCAGACCTGGCGTGGGACCCTTTCTGCAAGACCCTTCCCTCAAAACTGCCAGAACATTCGGCAGAGTAAATTTGGGGGGCAGGAGCAGGGCTTAAGGGCTTTTTCTTGAAGCAAAAGTCATATTCAACACTGCCAGGAGAACAAAGCAGTGTCTCTCCTTGTGGGACTTCCAGTCCAGTCGGGAAACATTACAAGAGGATGAAGGGCCAAGAGGAAGAAAGCCAGTCTCTAGGAGAAGAACTTAAATATTTTTTTTTTGTATAGAGACATGGCTTTACTCCGTTGCCTAGGCTAGTCTCGAACTCCTGAGCTCAAGCAATCCTTCCACTTTGGCCTCCCAAAGAGCTGGGATTATAGGCGTGAGCCACCAGGACTGGTCTAGGGAAGCCCCTCCTGAAGTGATGTTTTGAGTTGAGACCCTAAGGATGAGCCAGCTTGAGCCAGGCAGAGTAGGAGTAAGTCTGGGACCTGCAACTGGTATTACCTGGATGTTTGACAGAAACACAGAATCTCAGGCTGGGCCCTGGTCCTACTGAATTAATCTGGCTGCAAGAAGGTTCCAGGAGATTCATTGGCACACTGAAGTTTGTGAAACACCAGGAGTAAATATTGCAGGCAAAGGACCAGCATGTGCAAAGGCCCTGAGGCAGAAGTCAAAATGTATTCACTTCTGAACTACAATATGGAAACCAGGGTGTTTTAACTGAGTAAACTTCCTCTATTGCCTGCTAAAGGCAGGACCCTTTGTGAAGAAAGGAGCTTATAGACTCCTAGAGGAGATGGACGAGTAAAGAAGTCAATTACAGTCCAATGTGATCAGTGCAGTATGTGAAGTATGTATGGGTGCATGGGAACCCAGAGACAGTACACTTCCACATGGAGAGCCTGGAGCAGCCCTTCTGAGAGGCTGACTCAGGAGCTGGGTTGGGAGAGGGCTTCCCAGTGGGAGGATAGCAGGTGCAAAGGGACAGAGGCATCAAGCCACAAGGTAGGTGTGGAGACCCACTGGCAGAGCACCAAGCAGGTGTGGAAAGAGGCAGGAGCTGAGGCCAGAAGAGGTGGGATCAGATGGGGTCCTGGGTCAGGGATTTGACATTACCTTGGAAGTGTGGGTGGTTGTTGGGTACAGTGGCTCATGCCTCTAATCCCAGCAGTTTGGTAAGCAGAGGCGAGAGGATTACCTGAGCCCAGGGGTTCGAGACTAGCCTAGGCAATGTGGTGAGACCTCGTCTCTACAATAAATCAAAAAATTAGCCAGACGTGGTGCACATCTGTGGTTCCAGCTACTTGGAAGGATCACCTGAGCCCAGCAGGTCGAGGCTGTGGTGGCCATGAGTGTGCCACCGCACTCCAGCCTGGCGACAGAGTGAGACTCCTACTCAAAAAAAAAAAAAGTGTATGGTCTGAAGCAGGGAAGTGCTGTGATCAGACTGAGATTTTCTTTGTTTTTGTTTTTTTAATAAAGGCCAAGTTTTGGGGCTGATCTCGAACTCCTGGGCTCAAAGAATCCTCCGGCCTCAGCCTCCCAAAGTACTTGGATTGCAGGTGTGAGCCACTGTGTCCAGCCCCAAATTGAGATTTGATAAAGTAGCAGCTAACATTTATCATGCACTTAGCAAAAGCCAGACTCCCTTGGGCAGTTTGCCTGGTGACGTCCTTTAAGCCATCTGTGAGGTGAGTTCTAGTGTGTCCATTTCACAGCTGAAGAAGGGATGTGGGGCTAAGTGGCTCCAGGGAATGGGATCTGGCAGGCATAGAGCTGGGATTGATTCATTAATGAAGAGACAGCATCTCACTCTGTTGTTCAGGCTGGATTGCAGTGGTGCAACTGTAGCTCACTGCAGCCTCAAACTCCTGTCCTCAAGCAATCCTCCTGTCTCAGCCTCCCAAGTAGTTGGGACTATAGGCACATGCCACCTGCCACCATGACTGGTTTTTTTTTTTAAGAGAGGAGGCTGGGCACAGTGGCTCAAGCCTGTAATCCCAGCACTTTGGGAGACCAAGGTGAAAGGATGCCTGAGCCCAGGGGTTCAAGACTAGTCGGGGCAACTTGGCAAGACCGTGTCTCTATGATAAATCAAAAAATTAGCCAGGCGTGATGGCACATGCCTGTGATTCCAGCTACTTGGAAGGCTGAGGCTGGAGGATCTCCTGAGCCCAGCAGGTTGTGGCTGCGGTGACTGTGAGCATGTCACTGCACTCCAGACTGGGTGACAGAGTGAGACTTGAATGCAAAAAAAAAAAAAGAGAGATAGGGTCTGGCTATGTTGCCCAGGCTGGTCTCAAGGGATCCTCCCACCTTGACCTTCCAAAGTACTGGGATTACAGATGTGAACCACTGTGTCCACCTCCCTTTATTTCTTTCATGACATATCCAAGACATGTTTCACTCCTGCATACTTGAGAATACATTTTCCTACAGATCCACAGTGCCTTATCTCAGCTACCAAGATAAATAATAATTCATCTCATACCCAGTCTATGTCAGATTTCCTCAGTCAGGCTTGGCGCAGTGGCTCACACCTATAATCCCAGCAATTTGGGAGTCCAAGGTGAGAGGATTGTTTGAGACCAGCCTAGGCAACATAGCAAGACCTCATATCTACCAACAACAACAACAACAAAAAAAAACTGGGTGTGGTAGCATGCACCTGTATTCCCAGCTACTTGGGACACTGAGATGGGAGGATTGCCTGAGCCCAGGAGTGTGAGGCTGCAGTGAACTGTGATTGTGCCACTGAACTCCAGCCTGGGGGACAGATCAAGATCAAAGTTTTTTTTAAGATTTCCGCAATTGGCTGGGCTTGGTGCCTCAACCTGTAATCCCAACACTTTGGAAGGCCAAGGCAAGCGGATTTCCTGAACCTGCGGGTCTGAGATCAGTCCGGGCAACTTGGCGAGTCCTCATCTCTACAATAAATAAATTTTAAAAATTAGCCCAGCATGGTAGCACATGCCTGTAGTTCCGGTACTTGGAAAGCTGAGGTGGAAGGATCACCAGAGCCCAACAGGTCGACACTAGGATGGCTGTGAGTGTGCCACGGCACTCCAGCCTGGGCAACAGAGTGAGACTCCAACTCAAAAAAAAATTAAAAACAATTTCTGCAATTGTCTAAAATATGTCTTTCCAGTTGGCCTATCAGCAAACATTGCTTGCACTTTTGCTCTGTCTCTTAAGTCTGCCTAGTGCATCCTCCTCAACTATTTCCCCACTCACGTCAGAGGCAATAACAGGTCAATTGTCCCATTGAGTCATGTTTTACACAAGTTTAAGAAACTTCACAGTGTTACTGTCTACTTGGTATATAGAAAGTACATAAACCTGGAGAGATCTGATCATAGAAAACATTATCAAATCTTAAATTAATAATAGCTGTGTCATCAACAGGTGCCTACTAGGTAGTAAGCACATATTACCAGACTCAGCATTATTAATTGAAGCCTTAGCCCAGACTTTTCTATTTTACTTTATTTTTTTGAGTTGGGGTCTCACTGTCGCCCAGGCTAGAGAGCAGTGGCAAGTTCACGGCTCACCACAGCCTCAATCTCCTGAGTTTAGGCGATCCTCCCATCTTAGCCTCCCAAGTAGCTGGGACTACAGGTATGCGCTACAACAGCTGGCTAATTTTTTTAATTTTTTGTAGAGTTCTCACTATGTTGCCCAGGCTGGTCTCAAACTCCTGGGCTCAAGTGATCTTTCCACTTTGGCCTCCCAAAGTGCTGGGATTATAGGCATGAGCCAACCCAGGCTATTTCTATTGTGCAAGTTACTTCACCCCTATCTGAATTTATTTTTTTTCCCATACTTCACAGGGTATTTGTGAGGATTAAGCGAGATAATGTGTGTACAGGGCTTGGCACTGCTCCTGGCAGGTGGTCATCACGGGGGTGGGAGTGGGTACTTCTCAGGGTCACACAGGGAGCTGCTAAGACCAGGCTTAGTGCTCTAGTTAAAGAAGGCACAATTTCTCTATGCCTGTCTCATATCCCACGTACTTGGGAGGCTGAGGCAGAAGGATCACTTGAGCCCAGGTCAAGGTTGCAGCAAGCCATGATCGTGCCACTGCACTCCAGCCTGGGCTGAGAACCCCAACTCAAAAAGAAAAAAAAAGAAAAGAAAAAGGCACAATTCCTCTTCTAAGTGACTTTCTCCTATCCTAGTGTGTGCTGAGTTAATGTGACTCCTGGGATACGAAGGGAAATTGGTGCACAGAGCATCAGCACTAACTCGGAGGTCTGCAGAGCCCTGAGGACCTGTTTCCTCCATGTTGTTCATCTGTCTCTCTGGCCTGTTGAAATGGACCTGGATGAGCCATGGACCTAATGTACAGACACTAGGTAGCTCCCAAATAGAGAGTATGGGGGGGGTGTGTGTATAAAATGCAGATTCCAGGTTACTGGTCCTGATTCTGCCAGCAAGGTTGGAGCCTGGTATCTGTCTTCAGAAGCTCCAAATGCCATCACATCCTACCCCTGTAGTGTAGGCAGGACAGGTCTAGCCTGGCTACATTACCACACCTCCATCGTGTAGAAAATGGAAACAGAGGACAGAGAGATTAAATAACTTCCCCCAAAGTCACAGGGTAGGTAAATTGGGTAGCCAGAGCTAGAACTCAGAACCTCTGTTCTTCCCTAATATGAGCATCTCCCAAAATGTGTTGGTAACACTTCTGAAGGAAGTGCTCCATTAAATACGTGCTCCATTAAAGTTGAATGCTGGGAGTTATTTGGCTTGGGAAATACTGGCGCTAAAAAAAAGAGATACTTCAGTGAGATTCTCTGTTGAAGAACTTCTCAGAACTCTAGCATTGGCAGGTGGGATAACCCTCCGGGAGACAATGTCTTCTTTGACTACAAATCCCATAAATCCGTGAGCTCCCTAGTGACCAGCTTTCCTAATGCTCAGTCTCCTCGGCTGAGTGTATTTCCTTAGAGCACACCCACCCTTGACTCCTTCTCCCTGAGGCAGTGCCAATGTCCCAGCCCCCTACCCCACATCAGTGTGGGCTGGCCCTTGCAAGGTTGTGGGAAGGGCTCCGGGAACCCCCAGGACAAATCTGACCCCCAAGCCTCTGACAGTGCACAGCTTTAGATAGCAAGTAGCATGTGTATCTTTCTGTTTTCTGAAGATCCTATCAGGTGAGGCAAAGGGATTAAGCCCTGAGAGGGTATGGCTACTATAATTCTTTGATTCGTGTTATAATGAATTGGAGAGGTACAGGGCCATTGCCTTGCTAAGCTATGGTGTGAGTTGGGCACAGTGGCTCATGCCTGTAAGCCCAGCACTTTGGGAGGCCGAGGCAGAAGGACTGCCTGAGACCAGGGGTTCGAGACCAGTCTGAGCAATTTGGTAAAACCTCATCTCCACAATAAATGAAAAAATTAGCCAGGTGTGGTGGTGTGCGTCTGTAGTTCGAGCTACTTGGAAGACTGATATGGAAGGGTTGCCTGAGCCCAGCAGGTGGAAGCTGCCCCAGGCGACAGAGTGAGACTCTGACTCAAAAATTAATTAATTAATTGATTTAGGTCGAACACCGTGGCTCACGCCTGTAATCTCAGCACACTGGGAAGCTGAGACTGGACGATCGCTTGCGTCCAGGAGTTCGAGACCAGTTTAGGCAACATAGGGAGAATCTGTCTCTATAAAAAAAAAAATTTCAAATTAGCCAGGGATGGTTGTGCGTGCCTGTAGTCCCAGCTTGTCAGGAGGCTGAAGTGGGTGGATCGCTTGAGCCCAGAAGTTTGAGGCTGCAATTAGCCACGATCATACCACTGCACTCCAGCCTGAATGACAGAATGAGACCCTATCTCAAAACAATAAATAAATAAATACATAAAAATCAATGTAGTGTGGCCCAAGTGTCTAGTGTGTGTGAAGTCTACAGTAGTGTACGGTAATGACCTAGCCATCACATTCATTTACCACTCACTCACTAACTCACACAGAGCAACTGCCAGCTGAGCGAGCTCCAGTCACAGTAAGTGCTCTACGTAGGCGAGCCATCTCTTATCTTTTCTACTATGTTTTTTACCATACCTTTTCTATGTTTAGATACACACATACTTACCATTGTGTTGCGACTGCCTACAGTAGTCAACAGTGACATGCTGTGCGGGTTTGTAGCCTAGGAGAAACAGATCACTACAGCATAGTCTAAGTATACAGTAGGCTGTACCATCTAGTGTGTGCAAGTCACTCTTATGTTTGCTCAATGCTGAAATTGCCTCACGACACATTTCTCAGAACATATCCCTATTATGAGGCGACACATGACTATTTGAAATGTATTCTGGCCAGGCATGGTGGCTTATGCCTGTAATCACAGCACTTTGGGAGGCCGAGGCAGGAGGATTGCTTGAGTTCAGAAGTTCAAGACCAGCCTGGGCCACAAAGTGAGACCTCGTCTCTACCAAAAAAAAATCAAGAAATTAGCCAGGGCTGGGCGCAGTAGTTCATGCCTATAATCCCAGTTCTTTGGGAGGCAGAGGTGAGAGGATTATCTGAGCCCACAGATTTGAGACCTGCCTGGGCCACATGGCAAGACCCTGTCTCTACTATAATTCAAAAAATAAGCTGGGCATGGTGGCACACACCTGTAGTTCCAGCTACTTGGAGGGCTGAAGCGGAAGGATCGCCTGAGCCCAGCAGATCAGGGCTGCAGTGGCTGTGAGTGTGCCACTGCACTCTAGTCTGGGCAACAGAATGAAACTCCAACTCAAAAAAATAAATAATAAGGAGAAATAAAGAAATTAGCCAGGTGTGGTGGCACATACCTGTAGTCCCAGCTACTTGGGAGACTGAGGTATAAGGATTCACTGAACCCAGGAGGTCCAGTCTGCCATGAGCCATGATCGTTCAACTATACTACAACCTGGCCAACAGAGTAAGACTCCAACTCAAAAAAAAAAAAAAGCATTCTATGGGACCTAAGGTAAAGCATTCCCCCCTTTTTTTTAAGTCTTGCAAAGGCCTTGAAAAGCAAAAGTGAGAAGTAGGGCCCTGTTACACACAGTAACCAAACACCTCTTGAATGAACACATGGAGAGCCGCAGAGCCTTGGGGAAAACAGGCTTGAGGGAACCAGACAAGGAAGGGCCTCCCCAGCATAACCAGAGTCTCCCCATAGCTACCACAACTCACTCTGCGCTCTCCTTTGACTCAGCTCAGCACAGGACAAAATGAGCATAGTTCTCTCATCCAACATATTCCCGTCTTAGATTACAGAGATACCACAGAAGAGAGAAGAGGACAAAGAACCACTTGTTAATAAATAAAGACTAAGAAGGTTTTGGGGTTTTTTTAAGCCATGGCTTGGAGAAGGAATCATGTGGGAAAGGAACTCTTCTGTCTGTCCTTTCTGGCTTTTCTTACATATAAAAAGAAAATGTGGGCTCCAATCAGGTTGAATTGAAGACTGTGACGCCTTTGAATCCTCCCTCTCCCCACCAGCTATAAAAATACCCTACTTGGAAATCATAGATAATTGGACTTGGCTGCAGACTTTAGAGCCCTTCAAGGTCAGAGATTGAAAACTCCACTGTTCAAGGGACCTAGCAGGCAAGGTAGGCATGAAAAGGGGAGATAGCGAGCGGTGGTGACCAGGGCACAATTGAGCTCCTATGTCTTACCTGAAGGGGGCGCTGGTGCTTGGCCCCAGGTACCTCTCTGTGGACTGCTGGGCATTCTGTCACCATTCTGGTTTTTAAAGAAAAGCCAGGTAAACGGAAACCCAGAGAAACTGAGCCTCAGAGAAGAGACAGTCTTGCCCAAAGCAACAGAACTGGCCAGGACACTTTCAACTGTTCAAAACTGCCCAGGACTGGAAGCCCATGAGTATGTTTCATTACAATACCTTGAGACTTCAAGGCGCTTCCCTTATTGCTGAATTAGCACAGGGGGTAGACTCTGCTTGTCCCCTTTGTCACCACGAGCCCAGGTGCCTGATGCTCTGACCTTGTGCCTGTCAGGCTCCTGGCCCCACTGACATGGCTCAGCCATGGTCACTCTGATCACAGGCCAAAGCATCTCTACTTCTCCCACGGCCCCTCCTTGCCAGGTGTGCAACTCCAGGTTTGAAAACCAAACCAGGAGCCGGGTCTGGTGGCTCACGCCTGTAATCCCAGCACTTTGGGAGGTGGAGGCGAGTGGATTGCCTGAGTCCAGGGGTTTGAGACCAGAGTGGGCAACTTGGTGAAACCTCGTCTCTACAATAAATAAAAAAAATTAGCCAGGCGTGGTGGTGCACGTCTGTCGTTCCAACTACTTGGAAGGCTGAGGTGGAAGGATCGCCTGAGCCCAGCAAGTCAAGGCACTCCAGCCTGGACGACAGAGTGAGACTCCAACTCAAAAAGAAAAGAAAACCAGAACAGGTAGGGCGGGGGCCTGTGTTGCTTTCTGAGAGGGTCTCTTTACAATATATGCTTGTCACTCAGGCGGTCAGAGAAAGGTGAAGACTTCAATCTTCAGGAAGGCAGTTTAGAAAACTTTCCTGTAGATGTGGCACCTGTAATCCCAGCACTTTGGGAAGTGGAGGCAAGAAGATTGCTTGAGCCTAGGAGTTTGAGACCTGCCTGGCAAATATCGAGACCTACATCTCTACAAAGAATAGAAAAATTAGCAGGGCTTGGTGGTAACTGTCTGTAGCCCCAGCTACTTGTGAGGCTGAGACAGGATGATCACTTGAGCCCAGGAGGTCAAGGCTGCGGTGAGCCGTAATTGTGCTACTACAGCACTCTAGCCTGGGTGACAAAGTGAAGCCCAGTATCAAATAAAGAAAAGAAAAAGAAAACTTTCCTGAGCAAGGCACAATGGCTGGCCCAGGACCAGGATGAGGGGAATGTCCCTAGAGAGATTCAAGGGGGACCCAGCTGGCACCTGTGGTCCTTCCCCCCACCCATAAGGCTCTTTTGGTAAGGAAGACAGATATGTCGACAAAACAGGAGATCCATATGAAAAGAAGGTTGGGCTGGGTGCAGTGGCTCACACCTGTAATCCTAGCACTTTGGGAGGCCAAGGTGGGAGGATTGCTTGAGCCCAGGAGTTCAAGACCAGCCTAGGCAGCATGGCGAGACCTTCTCTCTACTATATATATATATATTTTTTTTTTTTTTGAGTTGGGGTCTCACTCTGTCGCCCAGACTGGAGTGCAGTGGCCGCTCCCCGCCACCGCAGCCTCGACCTGCTGGGCTCCGGTGATCCTTCCACCTCAGCCTTCCAAGTAGCTGGAACTACGGGCGCGCGCTACCACACCCGGCTAATTTTTTGATTTATTGTAGAGATGAGGGCTCACCAAGTTGCCCAGGCGGGTCTCGAACCTGCGGGCTCAAACAATCCACTCACCTCAGCCTCCCAAGGCACGGGATTACAGGCTGAGTCACCGAACCCGGCTTATATATATATTTTTTAAATGAGAGAAAACTCAGAAGCTGGGGCCACAGATAGGAGGTGGCAAGGCCTGGCCATTTGCACTCAAATTACAGAAGAGTCTGAAGGGGATGTTTTTACAGGATTTAAATTCTTTGCAAGTTAGAAGGGGTGCCTGGGATGAAGCTGGTGTCCCGTGTCCAGGAGAACCCTGGAAAATCACCTTGAAGTCACGGAAGATACCCATCTCTGTACCCGCCAACCACCGCCTCAGGATGGCAAGCGGCAACACCCTGGCGGGACAGTGAAGAAGGGTGTGGGGCAGACCCTTCACGTGTTGAGGGATTCACAGGAAAGCAGCCCAGCCATTGACCAGGATCCTCAGAGGAGAAGGGGCCATGGCTCCGGGGTCCCTTGGGTGCTGGTGCCAGGCCCAGGGCTCCAGGATCACTGTGCTGGGTTGTGTCCGTTACACGACCTGGGGGTGCTGAGAGGTCCAGTCTTCGGTCTTGAGCAGGGAGAGTCCGAGTGTGTCCGTCCTTGCTGCAAGGACCACGCTAGCCCACAGGGCAATCTGGACAAGGAAAAGTAAATCCAAACAGGGACCAGCATCACAGTCCTGACTGTGCAGGACAGAGTTTCAGCACAATCCAGTGAAGCCCCAGCTACATTAGGCCACTCAGATCCCGGGCTCTCGCCAGCTGGGTGCAGAGGTCAGAGGGAACCCCCACTATCCCCATGGAATTATGAAAGTTCTGGGGTGCCTTTTGATTCTGTTTGTTTTTTACTGTTTTTTGTTGTTGTTGTTGTTGTTGTTTTGTTTTTTACTGTTTTGTTTGCTTGAGTCAGAGTCTCACTCTGTCACCCAGGCTGGAGTGCAGTGGCACACTCATGGCCACCACAGCCTCGACCTGCTGGGCTTTGGCAATCCTGCACCCAGCTAAAAGTAATCTTTTTTTTTTTTTTTTTTTTTTTTGAGTCAGAGTCTCAATATGTCGCCCCGACTGGAGTGCAGTGGCCGCTCCCAGCCACCGCAGCCTCGACCTGCTGGGCTCCAGCGATCCTTCCGCCTCAGCCTTCTGAGTAGCCGGAATTACAGGCAGCGCTACCACGCCCAGCTGATTTTTTGATTTATTGTAGAGATGAGGGCTCGCCAAGTTGCCCAGGCGGGTCTCGAACCCGTGGGCTCAGGCAATTCACTCACCTCAGCCTCCCAAAGCACGGGATTACAGGCTGAGCCACCGAGCCCAACCAGTAACCATTTTTAAATATACAGCTCAGGGGCATTTAGTATACTCTCAATGCTATGTAGTCACTGCGCCCTCTATCTGGTTCCAGAACGTCTTATTCATTCCCAAAGAAAACTGGTACCTGTAAAGCAAATAGCTGGAACTACAGGCACCACGCCCGGCTAATCTTTTGATTTATTGTAGAGACGAGGTCTCACCATGTTGTCCAGGCTGATCTCAAACCCGTGGGCTCAGGCAGTCCTCCAGCTTCTGCCTCCCAAAGTGCTGAGGTTATAGGCATGAACCACCATGCCTGGCTGTGTTTGTTTGTTTTGCTTACTCTGTTGCCCAGGCTGGATGGAGTGCAGTGGCACGCTCACGGCTACTGCAGCCTCTACCTGCTGGGCTCAGACAATCCTTCTGCCTCAGGCTTCCAAGTAGCTGGAACCACAGGTGTGCACCACCATGCCCAACTAATTTTTTGATTTATGGTAGAGACGAGGACTCACCAGTTTGCCCAGGCTGGTCTCGAACCCCTGGACTCAGGCGATCCTCTCATCTCTGTTTCCCAAAGTGCTGGGATTGCAGGCGTGAGCCACTGCAGCTGGCTTGCTTTTTGTTGTTATTTGTTTTTATTTTCACAGTTCAAAGGCAGGAGGGTCTCAGGCAGGGAGATATTTGGTTTCCGTGACTCTCCAGGTAGGTGTTCTGGTGAGTCATAAGGAAAAGCTGTGATGTCCTTGTACCTGGTTTTTGATATTCACACAATTTTAAGTGTCATTTTCCCATGTTTTCATTTTTGTTTTGATCCCCTATCTATTTCTCTATGACCCAGGGCAGCAAAATATGAAGAGGCAGAGAGCAGTTTAGACACAGGAGGGATCAAAGCTGTGCCACCCCCAGCTACTTGGGAGGATGAGACAGAAGGATCACTTGAGCCCAGGAAGTCGAAGCTGCAGTGTACTCCAAACCCTATGAGTGACTTTGCGAGGCCAAGGCAGGAGGATCCCTTAAGCCCAGGAGTTTGAGACCAGCCTGGCAACATAAGGAGACCTTGTGTATATATTAAATAATAATAATAATAAGCCTACGAGTGAAACTGCCTTCCATTGTTGTCCAGGAGTTTCCCTCACCCTGGGAAGGCCTCAAAAATAAGTCTGGGACTTTGAAACGCCGGGGGGTGACTTGAGTAACTAGCCAGATTCCAGAGGAACCTGAGAAAGCATGTGGCAGTGACCACAGGCCCCTGACTATCTGCATATCAGGACAAACAGTCTTCTAGACTTGGTGGGGGAGGTGGATCTGGAAAAAATAGGGACCACAATAGGTGGATTTTGGACAAAAGAAAAGGAAGGTTGGAAACGTTTGAGAGAATGTCACCTGGGCGAGGATGGCACATAGATGGGGAAACCTCATAAAGCACTTTGGGAGTGTGTTAGGAGGGGAATGATAGCATCAAGGAAAACTCTCTTCTCTTTGCTTTAAATTAATAGATAACAATTTTTTTTTTTTTAGTTGGAGTCTCACTCTGCCACCCTGGCTGGAGGTCAGTGGCACGCTCCCGGCCACCGCAGCCTCCACCTGCTGGGCTCCAGCGATCCTTCCTCCTCAGCCTTCCAAGTAGCTGGAACTACAGACATGCGCTACCATGCCTGGCTAATTTTTGATTTATTGTAGAGATGAGGTCTCGCCAAGTTCCCCGGGTGGGTCTCAAACCCACAGGTCAGGCAATCCTATCGCCTCGGCCTCCCAAAGTGCTGGGATTACAGGCTAAGCCACCGAGCCCGGCCTAGATTACAATTTTTTAAAACATGCCCAGCTAATTTTTTGATTTATTGTAGAGACGAGGTCTCGCCATGTTGCTCAGGCTGGTCTTGAACCCTGAGCTCAGGCAATCCTCTTGCCTCCACTTCCCAAAGTGCTGAGATTACAGGCATGAGCCACTGCGCCCAGCTTAAAGTAACCATTTTCAAGTATACAACTCAGGGGCATTTAGTATACTCTCAATGCTGTGTAGTCACTGCACCTTCTATCTGGTTCCAGAACATTTTATTCACTCCCAAAGAAAACCGGTACCTATAAAGCAATCACTCCCTCCAGCCCCTGGCAGCCACCAATCTTCATTCTGTCTCTGTGGATTTGCCTGTTTTAGACATTTCATAAAGATGAAATCATACAATATGTGGTCTTTTATGTCTGCCTTATTTAACTTATCATGTTTTCAAAGTTCATCCATATGAGATCAACAGATACTGGGGACAACTCAAGGAAGGAAGGAGGAAGATGAGGGTTGAGAAATCCCCATCGGGTACCATGCTCACCACCTGGCGGGGCGGACTCCATAGATGCCCAGACCTCACCATCATACAATGCCCGTGTAACAAACCTGCACGTGTAGCCCTTGAATCTAAAAATAATTTTTTTTTGAGTCAGTGTCTCACTCTGTCACCCAGGCTGGAGTGCAGTGGCACAATCACAGCTCACCGCAGCCTCCACCTCCAGGACTCAGACAATCCTTCTGCCTCAGCCTCCCGAGTAGCTAGGACTACGGGCACATGCCGCCATTCCCAGCTAATGTTTTTATTTTCATTTTTGTAGAGCTGAGCTCTCACTATGTTACTCAGGCTGGTCTCGAACTCCTGGACTCAAGTAATTCTCCTGTCTTGGCCTCCCGAAGTTCTGGGATTACAGATGTTGAACCACTGTACCTGGCAGAATCTAAAATAATCTTTAAAAAGGTTCATCTATGTAGTTAGTATGTATTAAAGGTGCATTCTCTTTTATGCCTGAATAATATTCCATTATACACATGTACCACAGTTGTTTAGTCATTCATGCTTTGGTGGATACTTGAGTTGTTTCTACATTTTAGCTATTGTGAAAAGTGCTATTTTGATCATATGAGCTGAAACTTTTGTTTTTTTAGTATGAATCTCACTCTGTGGCCCAGGCTGGAGTACAGTGGCACAATCAAAGCTCACTGCAGCCTCGACCTCTTGGGCTCAGTGATCCTTCTGCCTCGGCCTCCCAAGTAGCTGGGACTACAGGCACGTGCCACCATACCTGGCTAATTTTTTTAATTAATTGTAGAGACGAGGCCTTGCTATATTGCCCAGGCTGTTCTCGAACTCCTGGACTCAAGCAATCCTCCCACACCTTGGCCTCCCAAAGTGCTGGAATTACTTGTGTGAGTCGCCACATCTGGATACATTTTACTTTAAAAACAAAAACAAAAAAAGCAGAGCAGGCAAATGAAAATAGTTATGTGGCCACACAGATGGCTGTCATCATCCTCCTGAGGTCTGCTTTGGTCGGGGACCCACATTTTTCAAAAGACATTGACAAACTAGAGATATTTAGGGCAAGGTGAGCAAGAGGGTGACATACACACATGGGTTATCCTTGACTTTGCAAAAATACTTTCAACAACAACAACTTTTTTGAGTCAGTGGCACATCCATGGCTACCACAGTCTCTACCTGCTGGGCTCCAGTGATCCTTCCGCCTCAGCCTTCCAAGTAGCCAGAACTACAGGCACACACTACCACACTCGGCTAATTTTTCATTTATTGTAGAGACAAGGTCTCGCCAAGTTGCCTGGGCTGGTCTTGAACCCCTGGGCTCAGGCAATCCTCTCATGTCTACCTCCCAAATCGCTGGGATTACAGATTGAGCCGCAGCTCCCAACTGAGCTCAAACTTTCAAATGGAGGTATGCCTTCATTTATTTCAGTGGAATTGCTAAGTCACGTGTAATTCCATGTTTAACTTTCTCACCAACTACCAAACGGTTCATTGAAAGTATTTTTGCAGACCGGGTGTGGTGGCTGAAGCCTGTAATCCCAGCACTTTGGGAAGCCGAGGCGAGTGGATTCTCTGAACCCACACGGTAACCCCCAGCTCAAGAAAGAAAGAAAGGGGGGGAGAAGGAGAGGAAAGAGAGACAGAGAGAGAGAGAGAGAGAGAGAGAGAGAAGAAAGAAAGGAAAGAAAGAGAAAAATGTTAGCTCTGATAATTTGTGTCTGTTGCCATGTTGGTCTGTCTCTGTTAGTGTCTTGCAGTCTGTGACTGTTCAGTCAGGGAAAATGATTATGGTCCTTGAGAGCTAACCTTCTTACACGATTTTTAAAAACATGCCTGTAGACTTTACGTGGCTTCTCATTTAATCTTTCCAACATCCTTCACTGCGGATGCTCTGAGTATGCCCATATATAGATGGAGAAACAGAGACTCAAGCAAGGTAAATGACTTGACCAAAGACACATAGCTAGTAGTTGATAAAAACTAGGACTCAGCCGGGCTCGGTGGCTCAGCCTGTAATCCCGCCCCTTGGGAGGCTGAGGTGAGTGGATTGCCTGAGCCCGTGGGCTCGGGACCCGCCTGGGCAACTTGGCAAGACCTCATCTCTACAATAAATCAAAAAATCAGCCGGGCGTGGTAGCGCGTGCCTGTAGTTCCAGCTACTTGGAAGGCTGAGGCGAAAGGATCGCTGGAGCCCAGCGGGTCGAGGCTGC
>CAUYQG010255278.1:0-10741 GCA_963574415.1 Tarsius wallacei
GGTGCATGCCTTTAGCTTTAGCTACTTGAGAGGCTGAGGTGGATTACTTGAACCCAGTTCAAGTCTGCAGTGAGCTGTGATTGCACTACTGCCCTCCTGCCTGGGTGACAGAGTGAGACCCTATCTCTTAAGAAAAAAAAAGGGGGCATGTCAGCCAAGTCTGTTCTGCTTACAGAATTTTCCCAGAGTGCTCACCAGATGATTTCTATTTATTACTCCTTGGCCAGGACTGTGCCATATGGTTATCTCTGGCTTTCCAGCTTCTGTTGGAGAGGAAGGAAGGGGAAAAGAGACGTGTGAATGGCCCTCGTTGATCTAATCCATAATGTCTGCCATACATACCTAGAGCCAGCTTGCTTTTTTTTTTTTTTTTTTTGGAGTTGGAGTCTCACTCTGTTGCCCAGGCTGGAGTGCAGTGGCACACTCATGGCTACTGTAGCTGTGACCTGCTGGTCTCAGGTGATCCTTCTGCCTCAGCCTTCCAAGTAGCTGAGACCACAAGTGTGTATCACCACTTCAGGCTAACTTTTAAAAAATTATTGTGAAGATGAGATCTCACCAAGTTGTTCAGGCTGGTCTCAAACCCTTGGGCTCGGGCATTCCTCTTGCCTCCGCCTCCCGAAGTGCTGGGATTACAGGTTGAACCACCACACCAGGCTGCCAACTTGCTCTTATTTAGTTTGAGCTTTCTTGAGCAGGTAGAGCTTTTGTTGGTCACTGAACAGCCCGGCACTGCTGTGAATCTTCCATCCCTGTTTTATTTAACACTCACATTAGTATTTCTAAATGGGGGAAAAAAAAAACCCTTAATTGCCAAGCATTTGTTATTCTTCAGTTTGACAAATTGAGCTCTTAGAATATATTGATACAGTATATGGCTCCAACAAGAGTAATAACTCTTGTTTGGATCAAAGCAATCAATGTGAATTGCTTTTTTATTAAGAATTTTTTATTAAGAATTTTTTTCTGCCTTTTTTTCTTTTAAGCCAAAAGAATCTCTGAATTTGTTGAGGCTTGCTGACCTTCCACAGAATTCTGTTAAGCTTCAAACAACCAGTGCAACAAGATCTGTACTGAAAGATGCTGAGAAGATTCTGAGAGGAGTACAAAACAATAAAAAAGTACTTGAAGAGAACCTGGAAGCTATTATTCGTGCGAAAGATGGGGCTGCCATGTATTCATTTATCAATGCTCTATCCACCAACAGGTAAGACAGGAGGTTGGCATCCCACGGTCATTTATGAAGCTGCCACTACTACTTCTTAATTTTTTTCTGAGCACTTCATTTTGTTTAAAGTGTTTTAATATTTAGAAAAGGTTTTTTAAATGCCTTTGAAGATGTGGAACTTATTATAAAGTTGGAACTGAAATATATACATGGTGGTACTCCTTTTTACTGATGGAAATTTTCCTTTTAATTATTTTTCTTTTTTGGTATGTGTCTGGGGTTCACATGTGCTTGTCACACATTTGATTAGAACTAATACTATTGGTTTTTTCTTTTCAGATGAAGGTTATTGGGCTACACAGTTGGTTCAGATTTAGATAAGTGTTAGATCTAATCCAGGTCCTGTTCTGCTGTTGCTAATTAGTTGCTAATTTTAAAAAACTCCTTTTTCTCTTTCATAGAGAAATGTTTGAGAAGAATAGGATCAGAAAGACAGTAGATGAATGGATTAAAACTATTTCTGCAGAAATTCAGGTATGTCTTGGAAAAAACAGAAAATTATGTGAATTCTCAGAAGATATTATTGATTCCAGTTTATAAGCATCACCCTTATTCTCAGAATAAAAGCCTACTTATATATATATAAAAGTTTTATTCTATAAAAGTCACTTATAATTTTTTTTTTTTTTTTTTTTTTTTTTTGCGTTGGGGTCTCTTGCTTTGTCACCCAAGCTGAAGTGCAGTGGTACCATCATGGCTTACCACAGCCTCAATCTCCTGAGCTCAGATGATCCTTCTACCTCAACCTCCCAAGTAGCTGGGACTACAGGCACACACTATCATGCTTGACTAATTTTTTTATTTTTTATTTTGTAGAGACAAAGTCTCTTTATGTTGCCCAGACTGGTCTTGAACTCCTGGGCTCAAGGAATCATCTTACCTTGGCCTCCCAAAGTGCTGGAATTACAGGCATGAGCCACCATGCCCTGCCAGTCACTCTTTGTATTTACTTATTAATAGGTTAGTTTTATTTAACAAACACTTTATCTCATAAAGTATGCTATGACTTTTATTTGGCAAATTGTTGCACAATAATTAAAATAAGAGTAATTTGAAAGAAAATTTTGCAAAAGCATTTAGAAAAAAATAGAATTTTACTTGCAAAGATGTTTCAAGGCAGCAGATTTAGAAGCATGGGCTCACCAAAGTAAAAATACCAAAATTATTTAAAGGGAAAAAAACCCCACTACATTTCCAAGGTTACTAAGTTCCAGGTGGAAAAACAGCTTCTTTCTCATACCCACAAAGGGCATGGTACATATTTAGACAGACATCAGCATTGCAAAAATCTGGGAGTAATTTTTATTAGGGCCAGTAATTTAAAGGAAATTCTTAAAATTTTATTATTTGAGGGAACAGAACTAGACAGGATAGCCTGTTAGCTTATCTCGGGTGCCAAGTTTTTTTTTCGCCTGACTCTAAGATGTGCTCATATGCTACTCACAGTGGTAGTAAGGTAAAGTGTCTGTTCTGTTTCCACAGCAATAAACAAAAAAATGTATTTTTAAACTTTGTTGTTTAAGAACATGTCTCTAATGAAGTTATGAAGAAGTTATGCCGGCCACTATGTGATCCATCAGAAACAAAATGTTGAACTAAGAGTTAGAAGATTTGGCGTCTAGTCTTGGCTCTGCAGCCAACTGGCAGTATATGTTACTGTTACTGTGAACTCCTTGTAAAACATGTTTGTTTAAACCTTCAGATACTTTCAATTTTAAATATTTCTCAGAGTTTTATTAAAAATTGGACTTCTTAAAACTTTTTTAAAATTTAATTTTAACCTGTCACTAAATTTATGTGGCTTAAACATCAAAAAGTATAAAAGCATTTGTAATGAAAAATTGCTCTCTTACCCCTGAACTACTGTTTCTCATTCTTCCTGCTCCAAAAGATACCAGTCTTTTTTAGCTTTTAAAAAAATCCTTCCAGGTAATTTTTATTTTCATTTAAGCCAATTTTCTTTAGTTTTAAAGCATTTAAACTGCTAAACTATATTTCTGTAACAGCGAAAAAAAATTCTAATACTTTCTGATGTGAGGGCATTACTATTTGGATAGATATTAAGTAATTTTAACTTTGGTTGTGTTAAGGATGAACTGGCAAGAAAAGATTATGAACAAAAGAGATTTGACCAGAAGTATCAAAGGACCAAGAAAGCTCAGAATATGGGTAAAGATATTAAAACCAATACACAAGACAAAACCATAAACAAATCTGTAATTCCAAGAAAGCATTCTCAAAAGCAAATAGAGGAACATTTTAGAAATCCACCTATGAGAAGTATGCCTGCTTCAAGTTTACAGAAGGAGAGAAAAGAAGTAAGATCCTAATTTAGTTTTTGACATAAATGTTGCACCAAGATTGATCATTTCTTTTAAGATATGCATAATGAAGGGAATATGAAGATGTTTTTAAAATATGGACTATATAAATGTAAGCTGTCTTTACACTATTGATATTTAGGGTTTTGGATTTATAATGTGAAAAACTGCATGAAATGCATTCTGAGATCTCACACTTAGAAACATAGTATTATAGCTGTAGCAGGTATATGATATCAAGAGATCATCTAGTTCCAAAACTAGATTTTGTAATTCATGGTACTCAAAATTGTGTTTCATCTTTGTATTTATGTGTATATTCATTTTCAGTTTAACAAATGTGTGTATAGTGCCTAGTTAGTGTGAGGTGCATGGTACTGGATGCTATGGAGGGAATTTTTTTCACTGCTCTCTAACTAGGCTGTAAGTTTCTTAATACCAACCATGGATAGTTGAGCAGATCTGTAAAACATCTACTTCAATGCTTGGTACCTAGTAGATATTCAATAAATACTACCTTTCTGTGACATTTAGATTACGGTTGAAGGTGGAGTTAGGAATGTATTAAGTCATTTAAAGGCTAAGGTTGATGTATTTCTTTTTTTTTTTTTAAAGTGGGATTTATTGAGAGGACAGAAAAGCTTCCAGAGCAAGAGGGAACCTGAGAGGGTTCCCCAGTTATTGTTTTTTATTATACATGAATGTAATAATTATGTAAAGTATATTTTTTTCCTTTTCTTTGTGTTTTTTTAAATAAGAGGACAGGTCTCACTGTGTTGCCCAGATTAGTTTTGAACCCCTGGGCTAAAGCAGTCCTCCTGCCTTGGCCTCTCAAAATGTTGGGATTTACAGGCGTGAGCCACTGTTCCCAGCCTAAAATGTGTTTAAATATTACTTTTTTGGTGTTGAAAATACACTTAGTAATGTAAGAACTTTCATGTTTTTTAGGTGGATGATTTTTACGTTTTCATGCATTCAAAACTCATATTTGCAAACTCTATCCAGAATTTAAGGGTTGTTTGAAATAGAGGATTTTTTTAGAGCTGGTCATTCTTATTATAGTACTTAAGTTAGAAAAAGGAGGCTTTGGAAAATGAGATAAGTGTTTGATTGCTATTTTCATGGTGAGTTGAATAACTTTGTATACATAGGGGCTTTTGAAAACAACCCCAGTGATAAAAGATGAAGATTATATGTTACAAGTTTATGGAAAACCAGTTTATCAGGGCCATCGCAGCACTCTTAAAAAGGGACCATATCTCAGATTTAATTCTCCATCTCCTAAATCCATCAAACCACAGAGACCAAAAGTAATAGAACGAGTTAAAGGTAAGGAATCTCATTTTTAGTGTTTAACCTCATTTTTTAATATTATCTGTTTAATATGTAAAGTTTTTTGTTTGCTTTTTTATTTATTATAAACACAAGTTCAGATTATATAATACTTGGGGATGGAAAAATAATACATTCTAGGAGAGGTAGGACGAAATAGACCAGAACTTTAAGATCAAGGCACAATATAAGGATAAGTGGGAAGAAATGTAGGATTAGATGGTATCTTCAGATAAAGCATCATACAGTTTTTCTTAAGGAGATGACAGATCTTGAACAATCTAAATTATAATCTAGGGAAAGTAGATATTTCCTTGAAGATCTTGGTCTATCATGTTCTTATGAACAGAAAGACGTGCCCTTTGCTGTTTATTATCACAAAATTTTTGATGGGCACTTTGGCAGTTTTGTTTGTTCTCAGAGAAAACTTCTTCATTGCTTTTGTGCAATTTATCTTTGTGTATTTTGACTCACATCTGCCGTTTCACTGGTACTGCATATTTAAATATAACTCTTACTTAAATATGGAATCTGTTGACTTTAATTATATTTTAAAGTTTTCAACTTCTCAGTTTCTTCAGCAATCAGTAAACTACTTTGACAATATGTGGTAACTAGTGGATACCAATCCATTTTCTTTTCTAGAAATTGGAGCTGTTGCAGTTATTTTCATTTCTTTCCTTTCTAAAAGTTAGGTTGATTATATAGAGTGTCAAGTTATACAGAAATTTTACTGGTGTTATTTCAGTGAAGCATATAGCTTATGGATAATATTTACCCTAATAAATAATATTTACCCCGTTTCCTCTCATTTATTGGATCTTTGATGTTAACTTATATTTGGGGTGTTGAAAGCCTTTGAAAAAATAATTTGAGGTTTGCAACTACTTTCAGATCAAAAAATGGCTTTCCTTAATAACCCTTTTCATAGTAGAAGTGATCAAGAGCCTGTGGCCTCATGCTCATCCTAGGGCCTTGGTACTTGCTATGTTCTCTGTTTGGGGCACCCTTCCTTCAGACATGTGCGTAGCTCACTGTCTTGCTCTTTGCATCTCTGGTCTTAAGTGTTAACTCCTCAGAGGAATCTACCCCGACCATTCCATTCAAAGAATTATCTTCTGCCCTCTCTATCACCCTGCTCTGCCTTACTGTTCTTGATAGCACTTATCACTACCTGGTATTATATTTTAGTTTGTTTACTTTATTATTTATTTGTTTCTTTATCTTTACTTGAGTATAAGCTCCATGAGTGCAGTTGGTTTACTCACTTCTGTATTCCTTGTGTCTAGAATAACGCCTAATACATATTAAATGCTAAACACATATATTTTGAGTAAACATGCAAGAAAAATATTCATTCAATGGAATGAATGACTGTCCGAGAACAAGATGAGAAAATATGAATATGGCACTAAAATTTTTCTTCCTGGGAATATAAATAAAAGGAAGCTACATTTAAAAGTCTAAGAGCATAAACACACCCATGTGTTAAAAGTAAAAATGTAATATCAGGAAATTATTTAGAAAATATTTTAGTCTCTTTTCCTTTGCACTTTTACTTTTTTCTTTTCTTCACTTTTCTTGGGTTCCATAGAAATTTATACTCTTCTCCAGAGTCATATTACTCAAATTTTTAATTTTTTAAAATTTAGAATGTAAAGAAGAGCAAACATATGGACTTCGCAGCAACTCGAATGGATTTAGAGTCTATCATACTCAGTGATCTATCACAGAAACAAAGAACAGAGTACCATATGTTCTCACTCATAAGCAGACCTTGAACAATTATCATAATACTATGAGAAAGGGATTGGCAGTTGAGGGAAACTGCCAGGGGAGGGAGGAGCATACCTCCTCAACAAGGATGCCTGCATAATGAACATTTGTATACCTAAGCCTGAATTGTACCCCACTTCTTTATAATAAAGAAAAAACAATTTAGGATGTAATATTTATAAATAGAAATGTACAGTCATCCCCCTTCACCATAGGGGATATGTTCCAAGACCCACAGTGGATGCCTGAAACTGTGACTGGTCCCTCACTGTACTATCTTTTTGTGTTGTTATGCTGGACAAAGGGGCGACACATCCTGGGCAGAGTGAAGTGGGACAACAAAAGATTTCATCACACTGCTTAGAATTAGAATGGCATGCCATTTAAAATATATGAATTGTTTATTTCTGGAATTTTCCATTTAATATTTTCTGACCATGTTTGTCCATGGGTAACTGAGATTGGGGAAAGCAAAACCATCGATAAAGAGGGACTATTGTATAATGATATTCACTTCTGTAAGGTTTAATTAAATACAGAGTTAGAGTATCTGTTCATAACTTCAATAACCTCAATAACATAACTCATAATAAAGGCTGATAATTCAGAATTATGTTATGTATAATGAAAAGATTTTAAAAAACCAATTCCAAAAAATGATCATTAACTTTCTGTACCTATGGAAAAAGATTAATGAATTCAGCCATACTGTTTTGAGTATTTTTCAGAATCTTTTCTTTTTTTTTTTTTGAGTTGGAATCTCACTCTGTCACCCAGCTGGAGTGGCATGCACACGGCCACCGCAGCCTCAACCTGCTTCCACCTCAGCCTCCTAAGTAACTGGAACTATAGGCGTGCGCCACTATGTTAATTTTTTTATTTATTGTAGAGATGAGGTCTCACTAAGTTGCCCAGGTTGTTCTTGAACCCCTGGAGTCAAGCAATCCTCTCGCCTCCGCCTCCCAAAGTGCTAGGATTACAGGCGTGAGCCACTGTGCCTGGCTGGTTTTCAGAATCTTTATGCAACATTTTTTCTAGTCATTGTATCTATTTTGTCTTAACAGCTGTACAAGTTGTACATCTGTTGGAGCTGGCAAACTATGGCCTCTAGGTGAACTGCTTTTGCAAATAAAGTTTTATTTGAGCCTAGCCATGCTCATTCATTTATGTATTGTCCATGGCTGCTTTCATGACACAGCAGCAGAGTTTGAGTAGTTACAACTAAGATCACATAGCCCACAAGACTAAAATATTTACTCTCTGGCCATTTAAGAAGTTTGCCAGCTGCTAGTTTAGATAGTACTTCTGTTTTGGAACCCTGTAATATTATTATATAGAATGAGGTTTTTCTGTGAAGAAGAATTGTGGTATTTCTAGATGGCTGGGTAGTAAATATTCAAACAGTATTTTAAAATATCGGCTGTTAGCCGGGCTCGGTGGCTCAGCCTGTAATCCCACGCCTTTGGGAGGCTGAGGTGAGTGGATTGCCTGAGCCCGCGGGTTCAAGACCCGCCTGGGCAACTTGGCGAGACCTCATCTCTACAATAAATTTAAAAAATCAGCCAGGTGTGGTAGCATATGCCTGTAATTCCGGCTACTCGGAAGGCTGAGGCGGAAGGATCGCCGGAGCCCAGCGGGTCGAGGCTGCGGTGGCCGGGAGTGGCCACAGCACTCCAGTCTGGGTGACAGAGTGAGACTCCAACTCAAAAAAAATAAAAAATAAAAAATAAAAATAAATAAAATATCGGCTGTTGATTATTGCAGGCACTAAAGTAAAGTCAATAAGAACACAAACTGACATTTATGCAACAAAACCTATGAAAATGGATTCTAAAATGAAGCATTCCATTACTACACTACCTCATGGCGATCAGCAGTATTTGTTCAGCCCAAGCAGAGAGATGCCTACTTTTTCAGGTGCGCTGGAAGGTCATCTAATTCCTATGGCAATTCTTTTAGGTAAGAACCAATGAAATATGTGGGGTGAATTTTAAATTTGTATCAATAGTAGTGGAACTTACAAAATGTTACTTATACAATAGTTACCTCCCCCTCTATCCACCCCCCCTCCCCCGTGTTGTTTATATTTGTAGGGAAGGCCTCAGAATGTATCTTATGCTGTGTAATAGCATTTTCTGAAATGATAGGTTCCTGCTGTTATTTCACTCACGAGAAACATTCTTTTGATATTTTATAGAATATTGCTGTAGATGAAATAAAATTTTTTTAAATGCCAGGAGTTCGAGATTAGCCTGGGTATCATAGTGAGACCTTGTCTTACAAAAAAAAAAATTAACCAGGTGTGATGGTGTATGCCTGTAGTCCTAGCTACTTGGGGGGCTGAGGGAGAAGGATGACCTGATCCCAGGAGTTTGAGGCTATAATGAATCATGATCACAGTGCTACTGCACTCCAACTTGGGCAGCAGAGTGAGACTCTGACTCAAAAAAAAAAAAAAATTTAGATGTGTAATGGACATTCATAATAATTTAAGAATACAAGAAGTTTGATTGGCTTGCTATTATTGTCATATCTTAGGGGAAGTACTTTAAAGTACTCTTAGGTAGTTTTTGTTTGTTTATTTGGTTTTGTAGAGACAACGTCTCACTACATTGCCTAGGCTGATCTTGAACTCCTGGGCTCAAGCAATCCTCTTGTCTTGGCCTCCCAAAGTGCTGGGATTACAGACATGAGCCACTGCACCCAACCTGTTTTATGTAGTTTTGAATTTGGCTTTGATAAGTAAAAGTTGTGTGGTTGTATATTCTAAGCACATATTTGTTTATTTACTTATTTGAAGTCTCTCAGAGTCGTCATGTTAAAAATTGAACAGATTGTTTTTGCTCTCACACCAGCTCTTCAAATCTAATTAGTTCTTTTTTTCCTTTCAGTGTTATTGCTGTTCTTGATTTTGATGAATGATTTAAATATGAATAATTTTTAACATAAGATAGCTTTTTATTTTTGATATTATAGGTCAATGGCATGTCAACATGGTAGTTATTGTCTGTTCAAACATGCCTTCAAGGGTGTGTTGACAGTGGTGATGATGGAGGGAGAGGTGACTGTTGTTTCCCTTATATGTGCTTTCCCTTATATGAGAGTACAGCCACAAAGATCCGAGGGTGTATTAAATTTTTTTTCTTTATTTCTGAACTAGCTGACATGTTTTCTCCCTTAAACTTTTTAGGACAAACCCAAAGTAACAGTGATTCCATGCCATCTATGGGAGTAATTGTAAGCAAGCCACACCCTATAACAGTGACCACGTCTATTCCTCCATCATCTCAAAAAATAGAAACCGGAGTAAAGAAACCTAACATAGCAGTTGTAGAAATGAAGTCAGAGAAAAAGGATCTTCCTCAACTTACTGTGCAGGTATGCCGGGACACGTGAGTAGAGAATATTAAGGAAAAAAAAAAATCTTTGAGTTAACATTAGTACTTAAAATTTGTTACATTGCCTAATGGAAACTTTGTTTTCATCATGGCTCCTTTATTCTTTAAAACTGTGATGTTAGTATGATGTCTGTATCCTTGTTCTGTATGATTTAGGCTACTTTTCTAGGCCAGTGACTTATATCCAGGTGTCTTGATGATATTCTAAAGGGAACAATTAAACTGTGTATTTTTATTAATTAGAAAAATTAATTTGCATGATTTATATAATTAATACTACAAATGTTACACAAACATATGAGAAGACTTGAATTTTTGCAGAGACAACTTTTTTTTTTTTGAGTTGGAGTCTCTCTGTCGCACAGACTGGAGTGCAGTGGCCACTCCCAGCCACTGCAGCCTCGACCTGCTGGGCTCCGGCGATCCTTCCGCCTCAGCCTTCCAGGCGCGCACTACCATGCCCGGCTAATTTTTGATTATTGTAGAGATGAGGTCTCACCAAGTTGCCCAAGTGAGTCTCGAACCCGCGGGCTCAGGCAATCCATTCACCTCAGCCTCCCAAGGCGCGGGATTACAGACTGAGCCACCAAGCCCGGCTTATAATAGTTTTAATACATTCCTAACATTAGAGAGTAGTAATATTCTGTCAAACTAAAGAAACAGAAATGGCTCTGAAATTGCAAAAC
>CAUYQG010255285.1:0-10996 GCA_963574415.1 Tarsius wallacei
TATGGACTTTGCAGCAACTTGGATGGATTTGGAGTTGATCATACTCAGTGATTTATCACAGAAACAAAGAACTGAGTTCCATATGTTCTCACTCATAAGGTGAACTTGAACAATTATAATGCTATAAGAAAGTGATTGGCAATAGTGGAAAACTGTCAGGGGAGGGGGGGTGGGACTGGGACTGGCAGTTGAGGGAAACTGCTAGGGGAGGGAGGGGCATACCTCATCAACAAGGGTACCTGCATGATCAATGTTTATATACCTAACCCTGAATTGTACCCCACATCTTTATAATAAATAAATAAAATTTTTAAAAAGATGCACATCCTCAAGTAACAGGACTTTAGGAGAAATGTGAAGGAAAGTAGAGATTTCATTGCGGATGCTGATGAAAAGTGAAGTAATTTTGCACAGCACAGCGCTGGAGTCTGAAAGAACTCAGGAAAGTGACTTTCTATGAGAGTGCTGCCACTCTCTGGGGCAGTCTGGATTCTTGTAGAAGGAAACTGGGAAGCACTTGTGGCCTTTATAACGTTAAGAGCCCCTCCCCTTTCCAGTTGTCTAATTTTAAAGTAAAAGACAGTCCTGCACATAAAATAATTCATTGCTTTGCGTACTCTGATCTCAGAATTCCTGTTAAAATTCAATTAGGGGAAGCACTTGTTAATAAAATAACTCTTTTTGAATATATACGCGCAGAGTGATTTTTTTTTATGGCTTAACATACACTGTACTTTTCAGAAAAATGTCTACCATGTAAATCAGAAGACGGTCATACTATTTTTGTTGAGAATCTTACCGAGAGTTCACTGTTTTGGAAAATTTTATCACAAATGGCAACACAAATAAAACATATGTGGATCAGCTTGAATTTGTAACTGTCATAGTCACAATGATTCTCCTAATGGATTAGAAGTCTTTAATTTCACACCCAGTTTTCCAAAGTCAGTTCTGTTACTTTGGATCATATAACTTCAAAGGCATCTGGCTCTTTATTGTTTCTTCAAGTACAGACATACTTGATCACTTGTGTATTAGGATGCAAGTTCTTTCATTTTAAATACTTATCCCTTTTTGTTCCACATTGTGTTGATTTTTAAAAAATTGTGTGTGAGGGGAAGTTATATAAAAGCTGCTTGATTAGGAAATAGACAAGTGGAGAAGTTAAATTCAATTCATCATTTATTGAGCACCTGTTGAGTATAATTGTGTAATTAAGCAAACACTGTCTCTGCCTCAATACGTACACCAGTCTGTGGATAGGTAAGGGAGATTTTATTACCAAGAGTGGGAAAATATGGCATCTAGTTGTAAATCTTGATGATGAGAAGCCAGTCACCTTGTAGCCTTTATGAAATGAGACCAACCCATGGTTGGTTCCAAGTTTTTGCTATTGTGTAAATTAATAAAACGAATAACCATTGGACCCAAAAAACAGCAAAGACAATTTTTCCAGGTACGCCTGGACTGATTGCCCAGAATGAAGATGAAGTAAACAAAATGCATGCCTTAACTTTTCATTTATATGCCTTGGCCAAGACTCTGGAATTTTCAGGGCTTTAACACACTGAAGCAGAAGCATTAAGTTAACACTCTGACAACCAACAAATATGTATTCAATACTGACCATGTGCAGTATATCTTATGAAGTTCTTTTTCCAATGTTTCACTGTATTTTTGTGGTATCAGTGTGAAGTAGCTTTTCTTACCCTCATTTTACATATATGTAAGTCAGGGCTTAAATAGAGAAAGTGACATTATATTCATTACTTGTTGTGTAGCAACTATCATTGTGCAAATGATATGCAAAATTTTCTGAAGTTTTTGAGTGTATGTCTTGTCAATTTGTCATTTAATCATCACCCTGGATTATATACCTAGAAATGGGAGGGATAAAAGACAAACGTGGACATTTGCTGTGCCCACAACAGCAAAAATATATTAAGATAGTAAAGGAGAATGAATTGAGCATGGAAATTATAGTGCAAAATATAACAAGCTCAACATCACAGAGAAAACAACCTGCCAGAGAGCAGAGAAGCAAGAGAGAAGTTTTTAGGGCAATGGGAGAGTTTCACCAAGATCATTATTTAAAAGAGACTTTTAGAAAAGATAGGATTTGTTTTTATTGTTGTTGACAAAGGCAACAATTCATAGGTGAGATTTTCAGAAAGGTCAGTAGTTTGGTTTGACTTTGGAAGCCCTGGAATAGTAGGTGTGACAGAAGAGGAAGGCGTTCACCAATGAAAACTTCTATTGCAGAGTATTGAACCTTGAAGCAATAGAACAATGAGAACACTCTAGAGTCCAAATGGATGATGAATTTCTCTGGTTGGGCAAGCCACCAAAAAGATTAAAACCCTGAAAGTTCCTCATATTCTTTCTAGAGAATAAGAGACTGTTATGAGTTAGTTTATGTCTCCTAAAAAGACATATTGAAGTCCTCACCTCTGAGACCTATTAATGTGACCTTATTTGGAATCTAGGTCTTTGCAGATATAATCAAGTTAAAATAAAATTATTAAGATGAGCCCTGATCCAATATGACTGGTATCTCTATACGAAGAGGGCAGTTTGGACACAAACAGGAAGAGAACAGCATGTGATGACAGAGACAGAGATTGGAGTTGGTCTGTAAAAACTAGGGGACAAAAAAGATTACATCAACCAGCTGAAACTGGGAAGTAGGCATGAAATGAAATGGAGTCTCCCTTTGAATCTCCCAAACAAATATGCTGACACCTTGATTTTGAGCTTCTGACCTCCAGAACTGTAAGACAATAAATTTCTGTTGTTCTGAGTCACCCAGTTTGTAGTACTTTGTTATAGGAGCCCTAGGAAGTTCATACAAAGATTGTAGGTTTTTCTCCTCTTAGGATAAGATACCACTCCACGAACCCAAACAGGAAAACTAAGGGGGACACAGTTGACTCAGAGAGCTTCCCCTTAATTAATAAGAGCAACCAAAACAAAGTGAAAATATTGCTTTGTGTGGGTCAGGGGTAAACTTTGATTCTGACAGGCTTAAATTCAAGTTCTACCTTTGCTGCCTCACGAACTACAGGGCCTGGCTGTGCCATTTACCTGAGTCTTGGTTTCCTCCTCTGTTAAATAATGAAGATTACAGGAATGATTTCAAGTTGCTGCTGTGAGAATTAAAAGAGGCAAGACATGTAAATACCAGCATGACACCTGATGGAGTGCATATTCAACAGCTGGGATCTAGCAGTGCTTATGGAACATTTATACTTGCAGAAGTAGTATTTATGAGACAGGAAAGCTCTTCCTAGAAACTCAGGTCAAAGTTACAAGGCCTTGGATAGACAAGCTAGAAAACAGACGTGCAAGTCTGATTGGTTTGCTTTAAAGTCTCAGTACTAGGATGAGGCATAGTCTCATGCCAGCAATTACCCAAGACTCCCATTCTTCTTTTCCCTTCAGTCTATTGTCTCCAATTTTTGCTCTGGCTTTGGTGGTGTCTCCATTGTTTCTGTGAACTACTTCGGCACAGTTCTAGGCTAGAGTTATTTTCTAGATGTGAGCTTCCTATTGTTCCCAGATACACTCTACTGTGACAGCCTCCTAGTGTTTGACCAAATGACCATTCCCTTGCCTTGCCCCCTTTATGTTGATGTAAGTACTCGTCTCTTCCCAGACACTGCTTTCTCTCTGGCCTGCTTTGATCCATCAATGATGATTCCTGGTATTGCACGTACTAAAGAATGTTTTTAAAGGCGAGGTTGCATACAGTTTCTATAATGACCAGGACTTGCGCATGGTTTATGATGTTGGATTTGACCTCCTCTCCTCTGCTGAATTCTGGAACTCAGAACTCCAGCCTCTTGTACAGAAACCCAGGAGAGGAGAGGCTTGGCTTATTGGACGTCTCCTTATCTGAGTATATTTTTCCAAGTGTAGAGTGATAGTTGGAGGCAAATAATCTTATATGGAGTTGTTTTTATCATAAGCTAAAGATAGTTCTGGTAAAACTAATCTTCTGGACAAAAATAATGATTTTAGGTTTTGTCCCTTTACCTATGGTATGAGTCCCCTGCCGTAGGGTGAGCTGTACCATTTAATCCTCCCTTATTCCCCGTTTCCTTTTCTGTAGTTTGAGTTACCTGTGATCAACCTCCTTCCAAAAATATGAATGTTTTGCATGCTGTCTCAATCCATCTATCTCTGTTTATCCCACCTGGGACATGAATCTCTACTTTGTCCAGAATCTCCATGCTGTCTGTTAGTCACTGAAGAGACGCCTCAGTTATCAGATAGAATGCCTCAGTATCACAGTGCTTATGTTCTAGTCACCCTTATTGTCCTTAATAATGGTCCCAAAGTGAAAGAGGGCTGATGCTGGCAATTCAGATACACCAGAGAGAAACCATCAAGAACTTCCTTTAAGTGAGAAGGAAAAAAAATCGTGTGCTGAGGTTGCTGAGATCTGCAGTAAGAATGAATATTCTGTCCGTGAAATTGTGAAGAAGGAAAAATCTATTTGTGCTAGTTTTGCTGTCACACCTCAAACTGCAAGAATTATGGCCACAATGCGTGGTAAGCGCTTAGCTAAGATGGAAAAGACATTCGACTTGTGGGTGGAAAACATGAACAGAAACATGTTCCAGTTGACAGCAATTAATTTCAACACTATCCATGGTTTCAGGCTTCCACTGGGGGGGGGGGGTTGGAAAGTATTCACCACAGATAAGAGGAGGATGACCATATTTAATTTTGTAAGTAGTTCCTTTGAGGTGAGTGGGTCACCTCCATGAACGCTACTTTTTTCACTTGCCTACATTCAGGGAATGTCAGTCACATCTTAAGAAATTTTTATATGGCCTGGGGAAGGTTCTTCTAGGGAAGGTTAAATAGAATAATTTCCATTTATAGAAAGAGATAGAAATGCTTGTTAACCTCACATTCTCTATGGTTTCTGCCTTTAGCCTTAAAAGCTCAGTGCTGGCGGACACAGCTGCCAAGCAATGGCACTAGATCTGAACTGCAGATCTGGTTGGTTGATGGTAGCGATCTCTAACATCGCAGTGATAAGATAGCAGTAAATGTCATGCTGATTTGGATTCCTCAGTGAAAAGAGGAAGGAGCTAGATGAGGAAGGTCAATCACTCACTGTATACACTGAGCCTCTTGATATGGTGCTCCCGATTAATCAGCCCTGCCTTCTCTGTAAGAAGGTCGTTACTAAGGGTGACACCTATTACTTTGCTAGTTTATTCACACTTTTCAAGCTAATTTATCTTTTTCTGACGGAGTTAGTGTATGTCAGTGACACTTGAACTCTCAGAAACATCACAATCATCCAGAGATTTTGTTAAAACAGATTGCTGGGCCCCACCCCTACAGTTCTTGATTCAAGTAGTATGCTTGTCCCTTTGGGCTGCTAAAAGAAGCTGTACATTCTCCTTTTCCTGTGCCTAGTTCAGATTTCACCTCTACCTATCCTTAGAACCTTATTTCTGACATGAACTTTGCCAACAGTCTATACTGGGACACAGGGGTCTTTTTGGTAGATAACTGGTTTTTAATCATCAAGTCGGGCATCAGAGTATCCACCTGACCTACCTCTCTGTACTATTTTAGATTCCAATGGCATTATGGGGTGGGAGGAACACCAAAGATGTCGTTAGATGCTCTGGGTTCTAATCCTGGACCAGATAACTTAACTTTTGAGATTCGTAGGTACCTCATTTGTAAAATGAAACAATAATGGCGACCTCAAAAGTTTACAACAATATAACGGGATACCATTTATAAAGAGTCTGGCACCATACATGAACTTCAGTGGGTACTCAAGAATAACCATCCTCTTTATCTGTAAAGCTTCCTGGCATAACCATCATTTAATGCTACCCATAGTCCCGTGAGCGGCAAGACCAGAGCTAGGGTGAGGCAGTTGAGTTGAGTGGTAGAAATGCAGGGTCATTCTTTATTTTTCATGAAAAAAAGTGATATTTTGTCTATCATTAATAGTTTTGCATTAATTTTCATTTTAAAAATATTGTACTGGAATATTCTCTTGATTACTGAACTTTTGACTCTCCATTAAATTTTGTGCCCAAGGCAAGCACCAGTCTTGCCTCACCCTCATTACAGCCCTAGTCAGGGGAGTAGATGGCTTGAAGAAAGGATGCTTTTCTTATTTCACAGATAGAATGTCTAGATGCAAGGACTCATGCAGCCACTTTTCTCTGTTGGCCTAAGTAGCCAGTATGATGCAGATGGCATCTATACAAATCACCTGCCACATAGCTAAGCTTCTCTTTTTTTTTTTTTGAGTTGGAGTCTCACTCTGTCGCCCAGACTGGAGTGCAGTGGCCACTCCCGGCCACCGCAGCCTCGACCTGCTGGGCTCCGGCGATCCTTCCACATCAGCCTTCCAAGTAGCTGGAACTACAGGTGTGCGCTACGACGCCCGGCTAATTTTTGATTTATTGTAGAGATGAGGTCTCGCCAAGTTGCCCAGGCGGGTCTCGAACCAGCGGGCTCAGGCAATTCACTTACCTCAGCCTCCCAAGACGCGGGATTACAGGCTGAGCCACCGAGCCCTGCAGCTTCTAACTCTTAAGAGTCTCCTCATTCATTGTTCTCTCCACAGCAACCAGCAAACTCTGTGACTCCATCATATGTTCCAGCTGACTTGTAACGCAATGCCTTGTCATGCTCCATTGAGTCAGCTCTCTCTCATTAAGTTGTGTTCCAGAGTCCCCGGGCTTCTGGAGGGTACTGTCTCTAGGGAAATTGAGTTGTAACTTCTGCATTAACATTCTCTCCTGTATCTGCTGCCACATTGCACAATCATCTCCTTTCCTGCTGTTAGATAAAATAGTGCATTGATCCCAGAAAGAAGGCAGGCACAGCTGCTGAAATCATGGCAGAAATCAAAGCTTGCATTTTCCTCTGATGTGTGGGCCTCACTTTTCTAGACTCATTCTCCTGAGATGCATCATTTTGCAATGAATGGCTTTTCAGGCAGAAGGCGTACTGAGACCAGGCAAAATAGAGGCCCCACCTCTCCATACTGCACATTCCCATGTTGGGGAGCAGAGCTGATGGGGAGCTGTGCTTTCAAGTGCATTGAATTGCAATTGTGAGATTGTCTCAGTGTCTGTGTTTGGCCGAGACCAGATGATTCTTTGCAAATAATCCTTAAAGTCTATGCAAACATCTTGGAACCAGTAAGCATTCTTGCCGAATAGACATTGTATCCTAATCTGTCAGGCTCTCCTTTTTCCTTTATCATATATTTCAGCGAGGGTAGCTCAGGTCTTGTACTGAGAGGGGCTTTACAAATTAGGAGAAAGTAATGTTGAAGTGATAAGCCTAAGTGGATCCACCATTTAAGTCCCTTTGAATTTTATAGTGGCATTGTATTTGTGTGCATAAGTTCCTGTGTGTGTATGTGTGCATAAGTGTATGTATACATGCTTGTGTAGGCTGAAATATTAATATGAATGAGTTTGTTAAACTTAATGTTTTGTTAAAATGTAGATCACCTCCTTTTCTTCCTGGCATTGGTCTAACCTAAACCTTCTCTGGTCACGTGCCCAATTAACCATTCACTTCCAATGATGATTCTATTATAGAGCTATTTTATTTCATTTGTGTTTTGTTATCTGATCTTGCTACTGTTTGGCACTCTGTAGTTTTACATGGTTAGTTAGAGTAAGATGTGATTCAAAATGTTCTTAAATCAGAACATGTTTGAAATGCCTTGAAAACGATCCTATTTATAGTATCATAAGGCTACTATAAATACTTGCATGTGTGTTCATGAAAAGAAATTCCTATTTTTAATGCTTTTGAGTAGAGTAGTCAAGAATTTTCTTATTTCAAAGCATTTTTCTTGTGTGTGAGGAAATTCCAAAAAAGCAAATACATAGTTGGGGTCAGGTGAAGTCTTGATTGTCATTAAGTTTATTCTTCTGAAGAGTCTTGGGTCACAGTTGGCCCCTATAAGCTACTTCTCATGTTTTTTCTCATGTAGATCTCATAAAGAAAACTCCCAAGGAATAAAAGCCTGGCTGTTTAGTAGTAAACATCCAGAAGGGATGAATAGGACATATCTGGGATTACGAATGTCTTCCTTTGGGACTTTGCCTCATGGATGGCCTCAACCTGGTATGGCTGTGACAGTGCACCTCTGAGGGCCCATGTTGCTCTTGGGGAGAGGTAGAAAGTCAGCAGTGGTGTCTGTCTCCTCCACAAACTGCGCTACACTTATACAAGGGTTACCTACCTAGTGTAGCCCTATTAGGGTGTAAGCTTTAAAGAACTACATCAAACACCACCATGCAAACAAACAAATGTGTTTCAAAGTAACTCTGGATACGTACTGAAATTTCTCAAATATAATGGAGAGAAATTACATATATATAATTTCTCAAAATAACTTAAGGGCCTAACAGTTTTCTCTCCCATCCCCTACTTGCATGTACGGTGACCCCTTTCTCACCTTTCATCCATTTTTTTTTTCTGTAAAATTTCTCCAGCTCTCATCCCTTTGCCTCCCGTGTTGTCCTCTTCATTTGTCGATTTCTTTTTGATTCTTAGTCGCAGAACACAGGAACTATTCCGGCACATTAGGACCCTCCTTGGAGAGTAGAAGAAGGAAAGGACTGAAGTCCAAATAGAAATTGTATTTAATGAGCAGCGGAAAGACAAGTCTGAAAATAGTTGCATTTCTGTCATTTTTATTTATTCATAGATATAAGCTCACAGTGGGCATGGTCCCATGCTGCTGGCCATTTGGTATAAGGGAAATGTGGAGCTGTGGACCAGCAGGAGTTTTGGAGTCAGGCATCAGTATCTTTACTTACAATATCAACAGCAGCATATTTATAATCTTTATATGATGTTATAAATTCAGCATCTCCCCATCAATGCTATGATCCTCTTGCCAAGAAGCTAACGAATGGATTTGTGATTTTAGAAATGTATAACAATAAATGTTAATTTCATTGTTACTCTTAAAACCTGATGAACAAAAGAATAGAAACCTCATCACTATTATTTTTTAATGCCTCAATTCTCTATAAGATATTTTATTAAGTATTCATATTGATAGTCTGAGCTATAGATTTTTGTCATGGATTATACATATTCTTTTGGCTTTAAAGAAATAGATTGTTAAAGGTCATGTGAGACCCATTTATTGACTTAAAGACATTCAAAGGTCCAAAGTAAAGAGCACCAATATTGTATCACTTTTTTTGTTGTTGCTGTTTTATGTTTTCATTTTATCTTTATTGGGATTTTAGCCATCATTCAACCAAATAAGAAAACATATTTTTTTAGTTTTTGATGCCTGGAGGAATATATGCAATTCTAATTTCATAACAAGAGTTAAAGGTGTCAAAAATTTCCAAACTGTTATTGAACCGGCCTTAAGAAGAAAAACTTTTAGTGACATGAACATGAGTTTCATAGTAACTCAGATTTGAATTCTAATTCCAGCTCTTACTGTACAAATGTGGGCAAATTACTCAGCATTTCTAAGTCTCACCTATCATAAGTGCATAAGGATACTCAGCTCATTGTAAGGAAGAAATGATGTGTAATGTGTTGTTAAGTGCAAGTCACATTCGCCTCATTCTAATACAGCGCAATTTAAATGTCATGTTTTTACTACAGAAGATAGTCTCTGCTTGGATTCTTTCTATAATCAGGTTTCCGGTTATAAAAGGGGCAAAACAAGTGTGCAGAAGGGGAAAATTGACCAGTGTATATATTCTTTGTGGGTGGCTATGTGATATGACAGTGCACAAAATACTTGGTAAATCATAAATGAAAAACATGAGCATTTCTGCTGCTAATGATTTTTATGTAACTATCTGGTAGGCATGGAAACCAATTTTATTTTGACTTATGTTATAAAGCTGTTGCCTAACACCCTGTACATGTCATGCTTCACGTGGAGATAGTAATACTTAGTGCATTTCTGTATAACATAGACCTTAATTTTTTTCCTGTAAGATCAGAATTAAAATGTTAATCCCATTGAAATTCACAGAGAGCCTTCACTAACACTATGTTTCTTTGAGAATGACCTCAGAAGCCTAGACTGTTGTGGAGAATAGCTAAGACAGGTAATCTGAGGGAATGAAAGTGAGTAAGGGAGAGAGTTGGAGTCTGATATATGCTTTTCCTACAATCACCTTTTTCTAACCTTCCCCAAAGTCCCTGTGCAGAACTCTAGCTGGGCCCTGACATTGAAGAGAGGTAGAGATCAACCCAAGACCTTAGTGAAATTAGACAATTAAACTCTGCAAGATTTTGTAAAGATCATCAGACACCAACTCAAAAACCTTTTCTGTGCTGGAACCACATACTTATGTTACTCTTTTCCCTGAATCTGTTTATCTCAGCCTCCTTTTATTGCCTGGCGACTATCCCAAGATAACTGACCTTTCTTGCACCTTGGTAGCCTCTGCTTTCTGTTGAAGGTTGTTTGGTTTGTGGCAGCTATTTTGCAATGATGATACCCAGAGCTACATCTGCACAAAATGCCCCCTTGAGGGCCCTGCCTCATCTTTGAAGGCATGTGGGGGCATGTCCTCCCTGTGACACTGATCTCTGGAACCTGGGGTAGACTGATTTTAAAACTTTAACTTTTACCACTCAGAAGTCTTTATAAAGTGAAATACATTTTTTCCCTTGGCTCCCAATAAGTTTGTCTAAAAACAGATTACACACAGATGAAGATACATTCCTTTTACTAAAGTATATTATATTTTCTTAAAAATCTTGGGGCTCACCGGGCTCGGTGGCTCAGCCTGTAATCCCGCGCCTTGGGAGGCTGAGGTGAGTGGATTGCCTGAGTCCGCAGGTTCGAGACCCACCTGGGCAAGCGAGACCTCATCTCTACAATAAATCAAAAAATTATCCAGGCGTGGTAGCGCGCGCCTGTAGTTCCGGCTACTCGGAAGGCTGAGGCGGAAGGATCGCCGGAGCCCAGCAGGTCGAGGCTGCGGTGGCCGGG
>CAUYQG010255287.1:0-61166 GCA_963574415.1 Tarsius wallacei
GTGCTTTGGGAGGCCGAGGTGAATGAATTGCTTGAGCCCGCGGGTTCGAGACCCGCCTGGGCAAATTGGCGAGACCTCATCTCTACAAAAAAATAAAATAAATAAAATTAAATTAAAAAAAGATGTGGAGATGGAGTTGGAGTGCAAAATATTTATTAGGGATTAATGCTTATAACAGGAAGAAGGATTGGGAAACAGAAGAATGTTAACTTCTGTGCCAGACTGACAAAGTCTCTGCCAACTCAGCAGGGAGTTCTGCACTAAACATTTCCCATTTGTACCATCAGAAATGTCCTGATCTTTATACTTCTGCTTCACTTAGTCACTGAATATGAGCTGCTTTAGGGAGGTGTGAACTTGAGCAAGGTGGCTTTCTGCAGCTAAGACAGATCCTGGAAGAGCTGGAGTTGCCCACTGACTGCACTCTTGTGGTTGGCAAGTAAGTCCATCCTCGAAAGGGGATGTGTCTTTGAATCTCCATGTTTGCCACAAAGATACTCAAATAGAATCACCTGAAATTGTAATTCCTGATGCAATAGACCTGGTTGAGCAGACTCTAGATCGTTGTTTATAATAACTAAGATTTTGGAAGAAAAAAAACCACAAGAACCCCAGGAGAAAATTCACTAAAAAAGAAGGGGAGGTATGGACTGAGGGACCATGGTAAATACAGATACCCAGGGGTTTTGCTTTTTGGGAGAACTATTTGTGGTTGTGTTCATCGGCACACACAGTCTTTAAACACAATTGCCTACTTTTTTTTGTAGCACTATTGTTTTTCTGATCTTAATTTTCTTTATGTCTTATGTTTAAAAATAAATGAATTTCAGAGTCAACTTTTCCTAGCATTGAAAGAAATATTCAGATATATTTTAATGCCACCATTTTTATATACTCACACTGCAGTAATGATATTTACTTTTCCTTCCCTATACAAAAGTTACTGTGAAAGTGCAAATCCTGCCACTCATTGTCTGAAAAAAGAAAGTGCAGTGACACTGTTGGTGTCATTGAATTGCTCACAGCATGAAAGATGAAAGTACAGTTGACCCTTGAACAATGTAGGGTTAAGGGCACTGACTTCTGCACAGTTAAAAAAAATCAGATTAACTTTTGATTCTGCCGAAACTTAACTACTAATAGTTTACTGTTGATGAGAACCTTTCCCAATAAATGGTCATTTAACAAATATTTTGTATGTTTTATGTGTTACATACTGCATTCTTACAATAAAGTAAGCTCAGGGAGGACAATGTTATAAAGAAAATTATAAGAAAGGTAAAATATATATACTCTTTATTAAGAAAAGTGGATCATCCTAAAGGTCTTGATCTTTATTGTCTTCCCATTGATGGGCTGAGAAGGAGGAGGAAGAGGAGGGATTGCTCTTTCTGTCTCAGGGTGGCAGAGGTAGGAAAAAAAAATCTACGGGTAAGTGGATCCTTGTAGTTCAAATGTGTGCTGTTCAAGGATCGACTGTACATTGTGCAATGTGGGAAGCAGTGACTGAATATGTTATCAATGAACCAAAGGAGACACAACCTTGGAAAACAATGGTTGTTACCCATGGCTTCAGCAACGACCCTGCCTGGCTGAGAGGAGCAAAATCGGTACTAGGTAACTCAGTCGACACATCTCTTTCTATTTCTGTAATTGGAAAGAAGGATAGGCCTCCTTTGGACGAAGCAAACCCCTAAGGGTTTTTGGACAATTAAAGAGTGTGTGTAGAAGGGGAAAGAGAGCATCTGGGAGAAAATAGTATTTTTGCTAGTAAAAGCGGTGGATACTCAAACATTAAATTGGAAAATTAAAGAAATATCTCCATATTTACACAAAGAGACTGTGAAGGAGGTTATATCAATATACATATAAAGGAGGAAGCAAAGTATAGTGGAAAGATGATTCTTATTCTTTATTAAGGGAAGATATCTGTATTTTAGTTTATTTTTTACTACTTTACATAGGTACACATTTGGGTAGGTCCCTTCATCTTTTCAGAAGTACGGTTTCTATGCTAAAACAAAACAAAACAAAAACCTTAAATCAAAAACAAAAGCGGTTGAACAAGATCTCATGGATTATTTTCAATATTTTAATTTCTATAGTGCTTAAATAAATTCTGCTAATGATATCTAGATATGATTTAAGCCTCCTGCATGGTGACAAAATTGACATGTTATGTTTCTGTAAAAAATATGAAAAAACAAATATATGTTTCCCAATTCTGCCTTTAGTTTCCTGGAACACAGACACGATGCTTATAAAGAAGTCTATCCTTATCAATTATTTGCTGTTGTGAGAACAAAACTCTAACAACAGTTAAATAATGAAGTTGAAATCCAAAACAACAGCAACAGATATCACATAAAGCTCACAGGCAATCATCACAGAAATCAGGCAGATCAGCTTTTGAATCTAGGCAATGTTCAGGTGTTTTTAAATGAATATTGAATAAAATACCCCCCTATCCCAATTCACAGTTACCATCTCTTGTTCAACAAATGTCATGACGTAGGTATTTTAGAGCTCGACATTACATTACTTTTACCTTAGAATTCTAGCAGCACCTTTAGTATCAAATTCCCCTTATTCTCTCCCCTTCACAAGTGATTAGTGTTTTCCTGCATTCATCATATTCCTTATGACCTTTACCCCATATTTCAGTGTCATTCCTCTCCCAAATGTGACTAGGATATTCTCTTCCAGCACATTTTGATGGACAAGGCAATCCATTTTGTTGTCTAACCTCTATATCAAAGTGACAGAAGATTCAGTGGTTTAACAGCTGGGGAAATTTTCATTACATGAATGAGATTTAGATAACACTTCCATTAACAGTACTTAAGATCAATGTCCCTAAACATACCATTCTCAAGTTGAGAATTTATTGTGTATTTTAACACTTTAGAGTCACAAAGTGTTTCTTACTCAAATTGCCTGTAATACAATTTGTTGTGTACGTTATTTAAGTAAAAATTCAGATCATTTATTGGAAGCCTCCAGAAAATAGCTGAAGATGCCCTTACTCTCCACTGAATAAAATAATAAAAGAAATGACATAAAACAAAATAAAATAAGGGTCTTTAATAAGTGCTCTATGCTAAGAAGCTACATTCTGCTTATGGAACCCACAAGGAGCTTGGAGAAGTGACTTGTTCAGTTGGACAACTCTCAGTCATTTAGTCTACCAGTCTGATGCCTCTTTCCACTCATCATTCTTTCAAATAAAGAGAAAGCAAGCCAGAACTATTACTTTGTTTTAAAATTTTATCTTCTAACGTAGCTCTTCAAGAACTCACATTCATTGAATAAAAGTAATTCCTTTGATTTGGCAATTAATATTTCTGTACATAGATTGTAAATCAGTAGTAGTTCACAAGCAAGTCCTGTTTCTCTGTGTCTGTCCAGATTTTAGCATAAAAGGGTACATTTTGTCTATTTATAAAATTGTTGAGATGAAATGCAACTTTCTTTGTAGTAAGTACAAAAATGGTGACAGAGTGATATTGGTTTTTGAATTAATTGTCTCAAAGTTTTGTTTTTGCAGAATTTAGGATGTACTTTAAGTTTTGCTTAAATTAATTGATTGACTAATCTGTATGTCAAGACAAATTTTGATTCCACGAATTCGCTTTTCTTTTAGTTGATATAAAAAAAAACAAAGTAACTGACAGTATTCAGCTTAATCTGAAGTATTCTCAAGATAAATTGTTGCTAACTTTACAGAAAGACTACCTAGGGATGTCCAATTTAACACACTGCCATGAAATCCTATGAAATGTGTGGAACACTTTCCTGATTTCAAGGAAAAATATTTTCTATATTTCCAACACTTTCCTGCCTCCAGCAGTAGGAACTCATTTACAGTTGCTGTGAGATGTGAGTCTGGAAATCATTCCACTGACCAGATGAACAGGGTAAGGCACTGGAATGAAGGATACAAAACACTGGCAGCCCTTAAAATATATTGGAAAGAAATCAGAAATGTGTATAGCTGATACATTCTAAAAGAAGATACAGAGGGAGGCATTAGAAAAATCATTCTTTCATAAGGGAGGGTTACACTTTGGGGAAAATAGGAAAGAGGATATATTTCCAATTTTTATTGGCTTACTTCTGCAAACAATCAGTATAATATTCAAAGAATAAATATGGACTGTAACCTCAGGTAAAGTTGCATGGAAAAATGAAAGGTATGGTCCCATCCACTCCTAGTCCATTATACTGAGGTCTCACATTTTTTTTTGTAGTATCTGTTTGGTCAAGTGTATATCTGATGTGTAGAATTTAACGTATGATGGAAAGAGATTTTTCTTTCCTTTGTCAGTTATTGTAGCAACTCACTGGTATTTCCTGGATAAATATATGGAGTTATTTCTTAATCATACTATATTCATCACTCTGTATACACTTGTTATGCTCTCTTATGTTGAATAATTAAACTGTTGTTTATTTATTTGATGGAGATAGCTAGCCCAAGAAAATCAAACCACATAAAAAAAATTGAGACTGGTTTTTAATTTCATTACTTTTTTTCTTTTTTTTTTTTTTTTTTTGAGTAGGAGTCTCACTCTGTCACCCAGGCTGGAGTGCAGTGGCACGCTCACGGCCACCTCAGACTTGACCTGCTGGGCTCAGGTGATCCTTCCGCCTCTGCCTTCCAAGTAGCTGGAGCCACAGGCATGTGCCACCATGCCCAGCTAATTTTTTTTAAATTTATTGAAGAGACAAGGTCTGTCAAGTTGCCCAGGCTGGTCTCGAATGCCTGGACTCAGGCTATCCTCTTGCCTCTGCCTTCTGAAGTCCTGGGATTACAGGCGTGAGCCACCGTGTCCAGCAATTGCATTACTTTTTAAATGGAGGCAACTTAGCCAGATGATGTTTACTATAATTTATATTGAAATACAGATTTCCTGTTTTACTGTTGCATCTTAATAAAAATATTGGATCATGCTGGCTATTTAACTCTGTTTTTCTTGTGCTGTAGAGATTATATTTGGCATTAACTCCAGATTCACCTCTTAGACATTCACCTGCCTTTATTCTGCAAAATGAATCTTCAAACTGTTGTTATGCATGGATACTAATTTGATCCAATACTCTCATTAATTCCATTAAAAAGTCACCTGAAAAATATTGAATCTTTTGTCTCTAGACTTCTCTTTTTTCGATTATCTAAAATATTAAGTACATACCAAATGCTATATTTTAATTATGACTAAAAAGTTTGAAGACTTTTAGTGAATGTTGATGTAAATGAAGCTGACAAAGAAATTTACTTCTCTATGTTATACAAAATTTATATCAAATGAATCCACTAATTCTGCAGATCCAGTGGCTGCAAATCTATTGGGCTGTGATATATGAGATTTTACCTCTTTCTTACATCTCTTTATCAGAAGCTGAAAATTAGCAAAATAAGTTCAGGCTAATAATGACAATAATTCAGAAAGTTGATTCTTAATTCTGAAAACTATATTTAAAAAAAAAGAAGAAAACTGGAAAGAAAGCTGTTTTTTTTTTAAATTTACCTAAGAAATAAGAGGCATTGACTGACTTCTTCTCTGACTATCCTTAGAAATGCCAACCTCTGTATCATTACCCAGTGCCACAGATCTATGAGAATACATCGGTCTAACATGAGCTAATTTCTCTACTTAAAAAAGGACGGGGGGAAGCATATGTTTTTGCATTTTTGGCACAGAGAGGTGATGCTGGAAAGCTCTGGTTTTCAAACATTTTCTAAGCATCTTCTGTGCAGTTCTCAATCTGCATGTTTCCACTGTGTATATCTCCCTGGTGTGAAATTGATTAGGAGCAGCATGAATCTGTCACTGAGAGTTACAGTGACTTGGATTTAGGGGAACTTCAGCCTATTTTTGTTGATGCTATATTGTGCCTACATACCCCTTCAAATATGACTCGGTCTGGAAATCATATGGTTTGATGTGTCAAGGTCCTCAGGGACAGAGGTTTCTTTTTGAGGAAATACAAAAACAATTTTTACCCCCTCAAACAAAGAATGAACAGGTCAGAAGATTAACGTGCCTCTCAATATACTAGTAAATATCTGCAGAGCTAAATCTGAAGAAAAAGCAGAAAATGTAAGAAAAGTACTCATCAACAACTTAAACGGTCACAGCCATGTCTTTCATTTGCACAACGCTAATCCTTTTTCAAGCACATCATATTTCAAATTCCTTGAATTTAGAAACCTTTAAATATTTCTTTTATCATGTATTATTATTTATTTGTAAAAATATGTGCTGGTACTCCATGTAAACGAGTGAATAAGTTTAGATTGCAATGGCATTGACATTTAGCTTTGAAAGTGGTAGATTGTTATGTTCTAATATTGTCTTCTTATAACTAAACAAAAATATTGTTATTTAGTCTTATAGTAAATGTGCATTAAATCCATTCGATCTGGTTAAATGAAATTACTTAATGTATTCTTAAATATAGGATAACGTACTATGGTTAATTTTAACCAGTAATTAAAAGAACAGAGCAGATTCTTTTACTTGGAGTAGCCAAAATACTAAATGTCATACTATATCTTATACTATTATCTTGAGAACTATTTTTATTTTATTTAACAATAAAAAGGACAATACCTATAATTCATCTCTATTGTAGATTAGTGTTTTAGTGCATATTAAGCCCAACTGAATAAAGGTTTCTGGGTTGAGGTCTGAACATCAATATCTTTTGACAATTAATCAAGCAGGATTCAGAATGATTACCCTAACTTAATAATACTTCCTTTTTTTTTTTTTTGCACACTCATTAAGACCCGAAACTGATACAACTTAAGGTTCTCCTCTGTGATAATAGCATTTTGCAGACAAATCTTTCCTTTGGCATTTCTACTGCACACTGCATTAGAATTGTCACAGTCAACCAGTGTTTGTATCTGACATGATGTGTCTGCAAATACAATGATTTAAACATTCAAAGAAACAATTATGCAAATTAAAATTTAAGAGAATCTGTTCACATGCTTAGAAAACTTAAATGAGTTCAAGGGACAAAGTAGGTTTCTGATCATGAAAGGCTGGCAACCGTGAAAAAGCAGCCAGAAATTGGCCTGTAAAATTAGTTCTGATCAGGAAATTCACAACACTGTGTGTGGTTGAGTCCTTTACTACACTGACATTTTCTCTTTAGATGGCTTTTTAGTGAGATGCTCCCTCAAAATATTTCAGGTACCCCTTTCTCTCATGCTTCAGTTTCTAGGTTCTTATCTGGCTATGAAATTCTCTACCTCTAGCAAACAAAAATACTGCTCTTGCTGATGTCACACAGTCCTCTAAATCTTGTATGCTTTGGGGCAAAAAAGGAGCATAGAACTCACAAAACTCTTATCTTCAGCGGGAAAAGAAAGAACATTATAATGCTGTTTTTCTTGCACGAGTTATATTCCATAGACCACTGTTAATGATACTTTAATGTGGAACCACATAAAACACGAAGTTTTTGGTTTTCCTCTCAGTGCGTGGTTGTTATTTACTATTTATATGCAGTCTTGAAGAGGTAGACCGTGGTGATTCAAACACAATGAATTTTTCAAAATAAGTTAAAAGCTCAATCAGAACTCCAAAGGAGGAAAGTGGTACAGAAAGACCATGGAATACTGCCCTGGTTTTAATCAAGACATGCAGAATAAGAACACAAGTAGCACACGTGGTTTTATGTTAGGCAAATTTTGCTCCAATTTACCTTTTAGCCTACAAAGCAGTATATTTTTATGAAGGTGAAAATGCTTTCAATGTAATTCTAAGTTCTTTAATACCTGTAATAAAAAAAGAAAATCATATGTTTTAGGAGCAAAAGTGAAGTGGGTTCTCGTAAGACAATAAACATAGATGTTCTCATTAATTTAGGAGAAAAGCACATGGCTAATGACTAACTCATTATATGGCTTTTGGTTTCTTGAAATTTATCTCTTTTCCATCATTTCAATGAAAAGCAGGGTTTATCATAAGGGAAAAATATGATGGTTTTCTGCTTTTCCATAGCTAATCTCTTCTATTATCCAAAACCTAGCTTTTATGACCCAGAGCAATCATTTTTAGCTAATAAGGAAGTTTTAACTGTGGATCAGTACTGAATTTTTTTTTCCTTTGCTCAAATTCTATAGACCCAGAAAAGTTTAAAACACCAGGCATCATATTCTTCCTCTCTACTTTTAGAGTTTCTGCGTATTCTGATTGTAATTTAGACAGTTATAGTACCATGAGCCTACTGCAAATTCAAATCAACTAAATGTTCCATTTTTCAGATTAAAAGTCTATACTTTTATTCCACTTTGCCTTTGGAGACCACAGTCTAAATTATTACATTTCTGTGGTTATTTTTTTCTTCCCCTCTCTCTCTATTGTCTAAAAGTACACCTGTGTCAAGAATGTACCAACGTACATCAAATGCCTGAGCAGTCTTTTCCTTTTTCTCTTAATTTAATAGAAGTGAATTTGTTGGCTGCGCTTCTTCTCAAAGGAGCCGTGAGTTCTTTTTGCTCTGCTACCTTCTCTCACTCCTATACTAACTCTTATTTTCCTTCTCTTTCTTCAGCATACTTAGGAGCCAGTTTTTCAGGCGAAAGATGTTCCATTAGCTTCAGAAAATATTCGGAGTGGAGAATGGTCACTGGAGTCAGCTTATTTCATTTTCTTTCTTTCTCATCCCTGTTAGTTTTGCCTCTGTGTTCTTTCTTCAGCTGTTAAATGCTCAGTGGTTATTGAATTAGGGTGATGGTGTCAAAGAACTCCAGTTAAAGAAACGAAAAGATGTGTATCATCTTTTTAACTTTCTAAAACGACATGTACTTGCCGCCTATGTATCTTGAATCCGTTTTCTGAGGGTTAAAACAGAGGAAGAATGCATTAATCACGAGGTGTGTCTTTATGGACTATGGGAGCCCTGCAGGGTACAAAAACCTGCCCTGTGAGGACAAAGGCAATGTCACATATCCTTTATGCTGCCCAGGCTCTTCCAGCCAGGCGCACAGGAGGGCGGGTGAAGAGTCATTGCTGCTTTATTTCTGTGGCTGCTCACCTGTCACTGGAGAGAAAAGATGATCTTGAAATAGGAGAGTGCTGTACTCTGAAAGAAATTATCTAAATAATAGCACAATAAATGAAGGCGTTCCTCCCTTTGTGACCCTTCCCAAGGCTGGGTTTTCTGCGTGCCATTTCCCCGAACTGTTCTCTCTACTTTCATTCCCTCCCACACCTAAAGTCTACCCCTTTACCTCAAGTAAGTTAACGAGCTGCCTTATTACGCCCTGTGCCTTTGCCTCATCCATGGGGGTGTTACTGATTTTCCGTTTCTATTTTCTGACCACGCTTCCCATTCCTTAATGCCCTTGACCTCACGGACTGTAAAATGCACACATTTGCACACATGCACACATGCACGGACACACTTACAGCCTAGAGATAAAGACAGAGATCTACTTTATTTATGTAACTTTCCATTCCTCTCCTTCATTTGTTATTCACTGTGAATATTGCAGCTTTAAGAAAGAGATATTTCATTATTTTTTTCTTATTCAAAATGCAGAGTTTCATGTATAGGAGAGTCAGACTGTAAAAGTTTTCAAAACAGATGAAATTACACCAAAAGGGCAAAAGTGCATGTATGTAAATGGTGCACAGGGTCATTAACAATACGCACAAAAATTTTCCCTAAAAGGCCACATCACAAATGTATTATTTTCTGTTTTCTTTTTCTTGTCTTTTATTTAATTTGATTCCAAATTATTTTCTTGACAATGGCTCAGATCCAAACCTGCCCAAATTTGGTCATTTCTTCGCTGTAGGATGGAGCCCTTGCTACACACTAGTTCTGCTTTCATGTCATCAGTTGGATTCTGGTACCCTGTGTGTATGTTTCCAGTGTTTGATTCTTTGCATTTTCTTATACTGGAATTTTGATTATTCGTAAATAGTTTCCCTTACCCAAAAAAGAAAAACAAACAAAAAATAAACATTGAAGAGTTCAATTCTTAAAAGCAATATGACAATAGGGAATCTAAGGTTGGTGTGGAAGCGTTGTAAATTTGTTAGAGGTGTGGCTTTTTTTGGTTCCTGCTCTGCCATCCTCAGTATATCCTTAGTGTTGTGGTGTATTTCTTTTTTTTTTTTTTTTTGAATTGGAGTAACACTCTGTCACCCAGGCTGGAGTGCAGTAGCCACTCCCAGGCACCGCAGCCTCGACCTGCTGGGCCCCTGCGATCCTTCCGCCTCAGCCTTCCAAGTAGCTGGAATTACAGGCGCGCGTTACCACGCCCGGCTAATTTTTTGATTTTATTGTAGAGATGAGGTCTCGCTTGCCCAGGCCGGTCTCAAACCCGCGGGCTCAGGCAATCCACTCACCTCAGCCTCCCAAGGCGTGGGATTACAGGCTGAGCCACCGAGCCCGGCTTGTGGTGTATTTCACGATGGCTGTTAGAACTCCTGCCGCCACACCAGCATTCCAGGAAACAGGTACAAGGCGAAAGTTACTCCTGTCAGCTAAGTTAGTTCTTTATAAACAACCTGCCTTAACTTGTCACACATCCACATACATCCTGCCTAGAATGTATTCTCCTAGAATGACTGTGATTCTTCCCTAGGGGAGAAAGGGAAGATTAAATACTAGATGACAACAAAAATTCTCTGACTCATTTTTATTTCAGGGCTGACCAATTGTGCCACAAAGAAATAAAGGATTGGGGCTCAGTGAAGGATTGAAATGAGCTTTCTAACAAAAAAGTGGAGGCGGGGGGCGGGAGGAGCAAACCAGGCTGTGGCCTGTACACTGAAAGTTGTCTTGCATACATCTCCCCACTAATGTGAGAAATAGATGACATAGCTTTAATTCCTCTTTGAGACCAAAGTTAGTATCTACAAAGCATTTCTTCAGAGACAAACTCCTTTCTAAATAGAATGTCGTTTCTTTCAAAAGCCTTCAGTATATAGCGCAGACTTTTTCTTGTTATTCTAAGACAGAATCCTTGAATTTTGTTTCATTTCATGTTAATGACTTAAAAGAACTCTCTCCCAAGCCTCCTACGTTAACAGGGCTGACATAATTTCTGACCGTTAGGAGGCCTTGAAGCACAAGTTTCAAGCCTGTGTCCTATCTTCAAGAACTTCCCTACTGAAGACTTCCACAAATAGATTTTCTTAAGTGGCCACAGAGTATATGTCCAGGGATTATCCACAGATCACTCTTCAAAGCCTAAAATAGAGCTTCCAATGAGCCACTTATGGGGGTTAGTCAGAGGGAGGGTGGAAGATTCCCAGCTGATCTGCAGAAATTCTGTCCCCAGGTGACAGTCTCCCCTGAAAGCCTTGATAGCTATGCTTTGAGCACTAGTCATTTAGGTCACACATGCACATGACAATCTCTGTTAACTATTTTCTGCCCTCATTAGGCAACTGCTGTCCAGAAATTGGCACTGTTGCTGATGACATTGTTGTTCAGCCTTATCCTCACCATCTCCCTATCTCTCTTGGAAAGCTGTGTACTAAGTCACTCTTGGTCTTCAAACCAGAGTGAGAGGGTCACCAAGAACTCTTTAAAAAAAAATCTCTGAGATAAACTACTGCTGAAGATAATCTGATAGTATTCCAGTACTCCCTATGTATGAGTGGTTCCTCACTCTACTTGAATATTTAATCTGTGGAATAAATCCTAGAGCTACTGATTTGTATATCCTCTCACCAGAGTCCACAGTCTTTATCCTCTCCAATCTCACAGGTGTACCAAAAACACCTTGTGAACCAGACTACAATAATAGAAGGGTGTAGAGGATGACACATGTTGGAAAATGCTGTATATACCCAAGGGAACTCCTCTCTAAAGCCCTCTCTAGGTGATAACATATCCATGCTTTCCTTTTAAGGGACCTAGTCCTGCCAAAAATTCAGTCCCAGTCTTCTAGAACTCTGTTCTCAGTCTTAGAGTGCTAATGCCCATGTGATAATGTACTTGTGTTGAAACAACCATCGACCTCTCTAGGTATTTTCTTCTGGGAGAAAATGTTTAGTTCAATAAATGCTTTAGATTGTGTAGGCACATGGTGGCACAAACCAATGATGGGACACAGTTTGTTGTGAATGACATTTACAAATAACAGCAAATAACAAGAGTTGTAAATAAATTCTTTTTAAAAAGTCAATGAGATGAAATCAAACTTGTATGACTGAAAGTGTGTCTATTTAGCCCACAGAATGAGGAAAAAATATTTGCCAACTATATATCTGACAAAGGCCTAACATTTAGGATCTATAAGGAACTCAAATGCGTCACAAGGAAAAAAACAACCAGCCCCATTAAAAAGTGGGCAAAACACATGGATAGACACTTCTCAAAAGAAGATATAAGGGCAGCCAACAGACACATGAAAAAGTGCTCATCCTCATTAATCATCAGAGAAATGCAAATCAAAACCACCTTGAGATACCACCTAACCCCTGTAAGAATGGCCATCATTAATAAAACAACAACAGATGCTGGCAAGGATGTGGAGAAGAAGGAATCCTTCTACACTGCTGGTGGGAACGCAAATTAGTACAACCTCTTTGGAAGACAGTGTGGTGATTTCTGAAAGAACTAGAAATTGACCATCCATATGACCTAGCAATTCCCCTACTGGGAATATACCCAGAGGAACTCAAATCATTCTACAAAAAAGATACCTGCACATGCATGTTTGTTGCAGCTCTATTCACAGTAGCAAAAACATGGAACCAACCAGGCTGCCCATTGAAGCTGGACTGGATTTAAAAAATGTAGTACATATACACAATGGAATATTATGCAGCCATAAAGAAGGATAAACATATGAACTTTGCAGCAATCTGGATGGATTTAGAGTCTATTATACTCAGTGATCTATCACAGAAACAAAGAACAGAGTACCATATGTTCTCACTCATCAGCGGACCTTGAACAATTATCATAATTGCACTATAAGAATTGTATTATAAGAAAGGGGTTGGCAGGAGTAGGAAACTGCCAGGGGAGGGTGTGGGATTGGCAGTTGAGGGAAACTGCCAGGGGAGAGAGAGGCATACCTCACCAACTAGGGTACCTGCATAATCAATGTTTGCATACCTAACCCTGAATTCTACTCCACATCTTTAAAATAAAAAATAAAGTGTGTCTCTTCCTGTTCTAGCCAATATGGAATAAGAAGGATCAGATTTATCCTGTTATTTAAAACAATGAATAAGAAGGACAAAATATATGAAATGATGACTTTCAAGAAACGGGGCACAGAAACAAATAAGCAAGGCAAATGAGGTTGCCCCTGTGACTGCCCCAGCTTACTGACTCAGAAATTTCTAGACTGCAGCATAGATGGGGTTCCCAGACTGTCCTTGTTCTCAACAGTTGTACCTAAAACCTCATAATTTATGGAACACTAGTTAAAGTACTCAGGAATGTCTTGCCTTGGTAATGGGAAATTTAACCCTAGAAAAAATGCTGATTGGATCGCATGTAACAAAAAGCAAGAACTGAAAGAATCTAATTGTTTCCAAGTAGTATAACTATATCTTGAAAGAAAACACAATAACATTTTTAGTAATACAAAAACATTCAACACTCTCCCACAGTAAAATTCACAAAGTCTGGCATCTAGTCACAAATTGTCAAGCAAACACAGATGCAGAGAAACAACATACATAATGAGAAAAAATACCGGTTAATCAAAACGGGCCCCCAAATGATCCACAATAAAATTAGTAGACAAAAAATTTAAACAATGATTGTGAATGTATTATATACGTTCCAGAAGATAGTGGAAAGATTGAACATGTAATCTAGAAAAGTGTACAATTTAAAAACAATCCAAATGGATATTTAAGAGATGAAAACTAAAATGCCAAAACTAAAAAAAAAAAAATTAAAAAAAAAAAATCAGTAGCATCAACAGTGGATCAACATCAGAAAAAAGTAATGAAATTTAAAAAGTAGCAGCAGAAGCTTTTCAAAATGAAAGCATAGAAGAAAAAAGAATATTAAGAAGAATTAACAGCATCAGTGGACAAAAAAACAACCGAAGAATCCTGAAATGTGTGTAATTGGATTCTCCAATGAGAGAAGAAAAGAAAAAAGTCTAAATAAGCAATTTCTGAAAACATTTCAAATATAATTAAAACTATAAACACACAGATCAGTGTCCCTTGTAATCGAATTGCTTAAAACAATGAAAGAGAGAAAATCTTAAAAGCAGCTTCAGGGCAGGAGAGCACATTAAATACCAAAAAGCAAAAATAAGGATGACAAGCAAATTTCTCATTGGAAACAATATGAATGAGTAGAAAGTATAGCAATATCTGTAAAGTAATAAAAGGGGGAAAAATCCTTTAATCTAGAATTTATTATCTGGTGAAACTATCTTTAAAAAATGAAGTGAAATAAAAACTTTTTTTCATATATCCAAAAGCTGATAGAAATTATCACTGACAAAGGTTCTTTCTTTGACCAAACTTTAGTCAGGCTTCTGAACAGTCTCTGAGGCCTATCTGTATATTTCCTTGTAAAATTCAGTTTTAGCAAAAAAACCCTGGCAAGTCAGTTAAGCAACAACTTCAGATCAAGTTTCTCACCCTCCACCATCTCCCAGAGGATATTTGGCAACCTTGACCTGTCTTCCCTAAGAATCTTGTTAGGTCAATGTAGCCAGAAATTCCTTTACTTCTGATGGTTTTTTTCTTAGTAATTTTCCAGCCATGGACACTCACCCTGCTCCTTGACCAAAAGGAGCACTTACCCATGACATATTCAGTTTATCCTAATCTCCCTTATTGCAAGGCCTTGCTGCAGTGGTGCCTATATGTGTCACATGGTCCTGAATAAAGTCTTTCTTTCTTACTGTGCTTTCACAAGTATCATTGCACAATTTTTTATTTAACAGCGCATTGTAAATATATTTTTTTAAATTCTTCCTACAAAAGTAAAATGATGCAACATGGAAATCTAGATGTACAGAAAAGAATAAAGACTTTTCTGTAGCTCTAGGTCTACAGAAACTATAGCTATATAGCTAAATATTAAAACTTTTAACATTATTTAAACTCTTTAAAAGACAATAAACTCTTTAAAGTGAACATAATAACAATGTATATTGTGGTTTATATAAAAGGAAAATGTATGACCACAATAGGACAAATCCAGAAGAGAAATGGAACTATACTATAGTAAATTTCTTATGCTATAAATAAAGTATTATAATATTATTTGGAGGTAGGCTGTGATAGGTTAAAGATGTATACTATAAACACTAATGCAACAACTAAAATAATCCAACAAATAATTATGCTAAGTGAACAAGAAATAAAACAAAATTGTAAAAAACATATAAAATTAAATTTAAAGAAGGACAAAAATAGTAAACTGGGGAAAATAAACTAATGTAACAAATTAAAAACAAGTAGCAAGTTATTAGAGATAGTAGGTATAAATTCAACTGGATGAATAATTACACTATATAAATGTTCTAAGCATTCCAACTGAGTTGGAGAATTTTTCAGATTAAATAAAAAAGCAAGACCCAACTATATGCTGTTTCTAAGAAACCCACTTTAAACATAAAGATGCAAATAGTTTAAAAATCAAAGGATTAAAAAATGATAAACTATTACATAAAATAGACACTAAAGACAAGAAAGTTGGGATGACTATTTTAATAGTAGATAAAATAGACTTCAAGGGAAAGGATATTGTTAAGGATAAAGACAGCCATTTAATAATAATAAAAAAGTCAGTTCCTTGAAAGAACATAAAATCCTAAACACATGCATATAGTTACAGAACTTTAAAAATTATGTAGCAAAAATGGACAATTTCCAGGATAAATAGAAAAATCCACAATTAGAGTAGATTAACTGCCCTCTTTTAAAAAAGTTATAGAATAAAAAGACCTCAGTAAGTATAGAATTGAACATTACTAATGTTGACCATTTTTTTGAATGTAAAATGTCTCTAGTAATTAAAGAAATTTAATTCATACAAGATATGTTGTTTGATTACAATGCAATTAAATAAAAAATCAATAATAAAAAAACATTTGGAATATACTCAAATATTTGAGAACTAAGAAATATATGTATGAATAACCCATGTGTCAATTAAGAAAGCCAAGGGAAATTAAAAAGTATTTTGACATAAATGAAAATAAAAGTCTAACATTTTCAAAGTTATTGAATGTAACTAAAACAGTATTTTGGGGAAAATTTATAGTACTAATCATTTATATTAAATAAAAGAATAATGTAGATTCCAAGCTACAATATTAGAAATGAAAGAATAAAAGACATTCAAGCTAAGCAGTATAAAGGAAAGCATAAACATCAGGGAATATCAATACAATTAAAAAGAACAGAAAATAGAGATAAATCAGCGACACCAAATTCAATTCTGTGAAGTCAGTAAAATTAATAAATTTCTAGTTAGAGCGATCAGAAAAAAATGAAAAGACACTAATTACCAATATTAGGATACACTGCTTATATGATGTAGGCATTTAACTCTATGACATTTAGCCAAGAGAAATGAATGTGTTAAGTTCACACAAAGACTTGTTTATACATATTTATAGCAGGCTTATTTGAAAAAACCACTAGAAACAACTAGATGTCCATCAACAGATAGATGAATAAACAAATTTTTTGCCTATAAAATAGAATAAACTACTGATACAACAACATAAGCGAAAGCCAGATTAAAAAAGAGTACAGATTGCATGATTGCATTTGCAAAATTCTAGAATATACTGACTAATCTGTAGTTAGAAAACTTGCGTCAAGTCATGCAAGGCAGTGGGTAAAGAGGGAAAGCTTAAAATGGGTCAAAAAGAAGTTTTGGAGATGTTGATGAATCTTACCATCTTGTTTGTCATGATGGTTTTATAAGTGTAAACATGTATTGTGTTTATTTTATACCAATTATGCTGTTTTGTACTGTTTATTTTATACCAATAAGCCTGTTATTATGAAATCTGTGGCCTTTACGCACTTGAAATATGATTTGCTTTTCTAAGTAGGGGAGAAGGGAGAGAGTAACCACGGAATTTCAGAAAACTGCAGACCTGCAGAGCTTCTGTGACCACATTCATTCCTCATTATAGAATCTTTCTGGCAGACAGTTAAACCTTTGCAGGGGATCTCCCAGGTCTGGCTTGTTCCTGATCTCCTCAGGATGGCTTTTATATTCACTCTTTATCTGAAACCCCCTTTCCCCAAATTGTGAAAACTGTTCATTAATCAAATGAATCCCATTCCTTTTAATTTGTGCTGAAATGTTTTCTAGACACCTGACTACTTCGTCTTTTATTTATTGGAGATATTTTATTGTAAGTTTTCATTATTTTCTCCTTTTTCTCCCTCAATCCCTTCTTCTTTCCTTCTTTTCCTGCCTTGTATTTCTTCTTTCTTTTTTTCCCATGCAATATCCCTATATAACCTGTTATTTATTTCAACTTGACTATAGCTTTCTATTCTTTTTTTATTATTACATCCTCAATAAGCTTTCCTCAAAAATAATATTTGGAATCATCAGTTTGTCATTCCCAGGGTATGTCTTATGTGTATTTTTTTGTATCAGTGCTCTCTTCAGAATCTATGCTTAAAAAATCATATTTTTTTGTTAAAAAAATGTCATCTCTGCAGTAAAAAAAGAAAATGTGTGTGTGTGTGTACTTTTTAGTGCATACATGCTTTATATATATACACACTCTTTTGAAATAGAAATAACAAAGCAGTAAGTTTGTGCCTCTTCTTTTGTCAAGTATGCTATGTTTCTGGACGGACTGCTGACTCTTTAGAATAGTTTGCTACCATCATTTTATATTTAAATCATCAATGACATCATACCCTGTATTCTGCATCTTCTTTATTCGCATATAGAAATGTCACTGGCCATCTCCAATCTCTTTTATAGATGTATAAGATTTTCAGTATAAATATAATTGATTTTTATTTTGAGTTATCATCACAAAATCGCAAAAATGCTCCATGAGTTATTTCCAAAAATATCTATCACTATGAATTTTTTTTTTTTTTTTTGAGTTGGAATCTCACTCTGTCGCCCAGACTGGAGTGCAGTGGCACGCTCCCAGTCACTGCAGCCTTGACCTGCTGGGCTCCAGCGATCCTTCCACCTCAGCCTTCCAAGTAGCCGGAACTACAGCTGCGTGCTACCACGCTCGGCTAATTTTTTGATGTAATGTAGAGATGAGGTCTTGCCAAGTTGCCCAGGCAGTTCTCGAATCCGCGGGCTCAGGCAATCCACTCCCTTTGGCCTCCCAAAGTGCAGGATTACAGGCTGAGCCACCAAGCCCGGTTTATGATTTTCAAAAAAAGGGAAATCCAGCATATATATTTGCTGCATTAGTCTTTAAGTTGATCCTGATGACACATCAGTTTCTAGTGTTTTCATGAATGTTTGCTACTTTTTTCTTCCACTGTGTATCTTCACTTAAAACTTAAAGGGATTTAAAGGGACCCATAAGCAAACTTAAACCACAACATTTTCTTTGAACAGATTTTTTTTGACAGATACTCAGACACTTGTTTCTGTTCTTCAGATCTGAGACATGATCCACTATACTTAAAAATGATAATATCTACAGGTATTATCTTCCTTGAAATTCAGATACTGGGCAGCCCCTTCTGTCCCCACCCACTGTGGGAGCTTTTCTGTCCTCTCGATAAATCCTGCTTTAAAAAAAAAAGAAACTCAGATACTATGGTTACAAGGTGTTTCTTCAGAAATTAGGAGGTTAATAGTTATCTTTGCAAAAGTTAAAAAAAAAAGCCTCAGGAAGCAGGGACTTATTGTGTAAATCCCAGTGGCAAATCAAAGATAGGTACATATTACAAAAATGCCTGAAAGAAAAAAAAGACTGAGAAGAAAATCATTTCTTGCCAATATATATTAAAGAGATTTAAGGTCTGGAGATCAATTAAAATTCTCGGTGTCTAAACACATAAACTATCACGAAGATTCATCAGACACTAATTAGTTTGGCTCAGCAGAAGATGGATGTGATGGTTCATTCTGTCACCACAGGAATAGAAGAGGCAAAGTTACTCAGAAAACAGTAGGGCTACATTGATCAATAGCCACAGGCAGCAACATTATGTAGTCTCTGATAACTAAGAAATGTCACTTTATTGAAGATTTGGAGAGGGGCAGAGGTATAATTGGGAAAACAGAACATTTAACTTGCAGTGCTCTCAGTTAGTATAGAAATCGCTAAACTGGGAGTGACACCACCATATTGCTCAGATAAGTGCCCTCACCTTCTTGTGTGAATTTGGGCAAGTCTGTTAAAATCAGTTCCCTCATCTATAAAACTGTGGGCATATGTTTCAGTCAAGTTACAGGAGACCGCCATTGACTAAGACCTGGTTAAATTCATAGTAGAAATGAAAAAGTTCAAGAGAGCTTATAGTAGTCTCACTCCAATTCTCTATGCTTTGAAACTCTTTCAGAGAAACCATCGATTTATTCAATAAGTATTTGTTGAATTGCCTAAAATGTGCCTGGCACTAAGGCATAGGTGTGAACGTCACTGCCTTCATGGACTTGGCAGTGCATGCTTTTTCTTTGTTTTCCTTGCTACTGAAAGATGTGGAACTTGCAGACACCACGACCTCCTAGAACTGTTGCATTTATTTCTGGCATTCTCTTTTTCTGGCACAGTACGCAGAAAACATTTGTGAAATGCACGAACTTGTAAATGAACAAAAGCGAGAGCAAAAGAGCATTTTCTCACCTCCTCCACTTGTCCTGACTGCTGAAGACTTTGACTCAATATGGGTTTTTCTTTTCCCTTGGCTGCTTCTGCACTTCTATTTCCGCTTATGCTCCCTGAACACAGGTATACTCGTACATACGTTGTAGTAGGATCTCTTGCTTTAAAAAGTAGAAACAAAGATCTTTTTTCCCCCATAGCTGTTGTGTGGCCCCTTGACTTTCAGTGACTCTTATTTCCCTAGCCACCAATAGTAATTTGGTCTTTCCATGGTTTTTAATATATTTTTCCATCTCCCTGGAGCACTATGAGAATTACCTACTTCTATGTCTGATTCTGTAAAAGGCACCTTCAAGGTCCAGGGAGGAAAGGTGCTGTACATATTACAGTAATCTCGTAACGATGCATCGTAGGAATATTGCAAGGAATAATTGAACACTGTCTGTGAAATACGGGGAGTTCTTCAGAGGATAGATGCTACTGCAGTTTTCTTCTGAGCAACTAAGCTTTTTGGCTCATAAACAAAAAATGTATATCTCCTATTCTGTAGCTGTTTTAAAAATTGCAGGTATGCTATTGCTGGGTCTTGAAAGATGTCAGACATAAGGACAAAAGTAGAAGAAAAACTTTTAAAGGCAATCAGATACATTTCATTTTTATTTGTGTAGCAGAAAGCACGTTGATATGGAAATTAGGAGCTACAAGTTCTAATCTCCTTCATGTCCCTGGATTACTTTATACCTTAAGGAGAGTGGCAGATCCATATGACTTGAAGAACCTTCTGCGTGAAGCCAAAGTGAGAGACACAGCTCTCTTCCTCGTCCCACACTGACTTTTTTTTTTTTTTTCCTTCCAGTCTGGAGTTCCTTGGGAAAAGAGATAATGCTTTTTTAAATATTTGACTTCCTAGTCATAAGCATGGTGCCAGGCCAAGGTAGGTCCTCAATAAACAGTTGTTAAGTAATTGTCTTATAAAATATAAGCCATAATAAATATTTGTGTAACTATATTCAGATCCAGCAATTCCAAGGCTTGACATCAGAGACATCACTTACTGTTCAAAAGACGTCTGAGAAGTTGATATCATTAAGATCTTCTCTTGGGAAAGCAATAAAAACTGTCAGACTTTGTCATATGGACCAGCTCTGAACAGATGCTATGCTGAGGGATCTGGGAAAGAACCCCATGAGTTACATTCTAAAATTAAGTATGTGAGAGTGCATGCACTTCTGGCTGTCAAGTGAAAATAGTTTGTAGAGTTGGTCCTGCTGCTGTGTTTCAGTGGACCCAACTTGAAGATGTCTGAGTCATCAGTGAGCAGAAGGTTCAAGTCTGTGTGAGCTTGGTAACACCTTGCTAATCAGTTTGTTAACTAGAGTGCCATTTCCAAATCTTCAAAATCTTCAAAAGGTTGCTGCAACTTGGAGGCAGAATGTCGCACCATCATTGTTTTGAGGTGTCTTGGAAAGGAAAAATGTTGACATCCACTACAGCTAACGTTATGATTATGAAATATATTTTAGTCTTCGAGATTCAAACTATAAGTAATATAAACAAAACAACAGATTTCACAGTTGAGAGTCTTTATGCTTTTTCTTTCCATTATATTTCTTATGTCTAAATTCTCTTTATCTTTGAAGAGAAATCATCACTGGAAAATTGTGATTGAAATAAAGAGTTATTTTGAAACTATTTAGGAAATCAAAAAAGAGTTTTGAATTTTAAGAAATCCAAAACTGACTGTTCTTGGCATAGGGCAAAGCATTTATGACAAGAAAATATTTAGAGTAGGAAGAAGAATAAAAATCTGTTTGACAAGCATTTTTTTTCTGAAGAAGAAGAGATAAGTTCAGATATGACTGAGAAAGATGGTCTTAGAAATAGCTGGGGCAGCCGGGCTCGGGGGCTCAGCCTGTAATCCCACGCCTTGGGAGGCTGAGGTGAGTGAATTGCCTGAGCCCGCGGGTTCGAGACCCGCTTGGGCAACTTGGTGAGACCTCATCTCTACAATAAGTCAAAAAATTAGCCAGGCGTGGTAGTGCACGCCTGTAGTTCCAGCTACTTGGAAGGTTGAGGTGGAAGGATTGCCAGAGCCCAGCAGGTCGAGGCTGCGGTGGCCGGGAGCGGCCACTGCACTCCAGTCTGGGCGACAGAGCGAGACTCCAACTCAAAAAAAAAAAAAACAAAAAACAAAACAAAAAAAATAGCCGGGGCATGTGATCTTAAAGATATATGTATGGACTCCATTCTGAAAAACTCTAAATCAGAAAATCTACTTTATGTTTATATTTTTATAGAAGTTTTCAAATTTAAACATCTGCTGCTCCCATGTTATATTTGCTAATATCCCATGAGAATCATTTCAGGCGTAGACAAGCCATACTTGCTTTAAACACTAAAAACCGTTTGACCCATCCCCACTTCTGCCTGGAATGTGGCTTCAGTTAGAGGTGTGAGTGAAGGTAATGTATGCTGGTCATAGCTAATTTGTGTGCTTTAATTCAGGTTATTATTTCTGGTCCATTTCATAAATTCTGACCTTTGTCATAGCTATTTGATCTCTCTTGCTTTCTTAAAAATTCCTCAATTGTGAAAGTAGATAATTCTAAATATTTCTGTTATTTGAAGATAACCATGTTCATGTAATGATTTTAGAGTTATTCTAAGAATTTGAGAGATTTTTTATCCTTGTAAGAGAGTATAAAAATATCTTAGCTTGTTTTTTTAAATAAGAATAATTTAAAACATAAAGTTTTAGTTTTCACAGACATGTGGAAAGGTAAGTATTTTAATACAGTGGTAGAGTAAACTTGATCAAGTAAAAAATTCTAATAAATAAAGGGAAAAACATCAAAATATCAGTTATCAATGTCTGGTAAATGAGAATTCTGGGAGGGTGATATTTTATGTGGTATTTTATGACACTAGTTGATGTTTAATATTGTAAGAGAATGATAACTTCTGCTACTGGTTTGTCTTTAAAATACTTCAGAAGAATCCCCGTATATCAGTGGAGGCTACAGCACAATATAGCTGCATAAAACTTATGGCAGTGCAAAGATGCTAAAGAGAATCATTTGTTTTCCTAATAGCTCTATTTCAGCAGACCATGGCTTTACCAAGAAATGCCCTGTTAGCAAAGCTGTCATTTCACAATGATCTCTGGATGCAAGAACGATGATAGAGCACAGACTTCTGCATTTATTGTAGAATATCATTTTTCCTTTATTTTTGAAAGAATTCATAATTTGTATTCCATTTTCCTTTGGCTATAACGGACTGAAGTTTGATTCAAGGTAAAAACTCAACCAAGTAGGGAATTATACACTGGAGAAATATTTACAAGAGGCACTGTAATCTTTCCAGCTAGAGTACATTAGATTTTCTTCTTATATCCAGGCACTTGAAATTGATACACTGAATATTTTCTTTTCCCCAGGTCACAGCATAAAAATAATATCATTTAGTTTACAAATTATACCTTGGGAGTCAAACTTTATGTAGTACCAAACTAAAGATGGGTTGATGCTGTTTTGGCAATTTACAGACCAAACATTTTCAACACCCTTGGGTCTGCAGGAATAACGAGGAGGATGTGATTAAATAGCAATCTCTTGCTTGAAATTCTTCTGCAGCTTCCCACCATCTTGAATTTAATTCAAACTCTTTGTCATGGCCTATGAGACCCTCCTGGATTTTGGCCTCACCTCTCTCTTGGACTTTCTTGATATGATGTCTTTTTTAAATTATTATTATTACATTCCAGGTACACTTGCCTTCTTAATATCCTTGACAGACATCAATCTTGCTCCTTCCTTCTAGAATTTGCCTGAGCTATTTCCCCTGCTGAAATGATTTTCCTATGGAGTATTTACTTAGTTTGATTATCCTTATTATATCACACATCAGTTTAAGTGTTTTCCATCATGGAGAGGCCTTGTGATCATCCATTCCAAAGCAGTCTTCCAGACACTCAATTAACTTGTCCCACCTTCTTTTCTTAATAGCAATTATAATTATTTGTATTTTTTACATGCATTTATTTTTTCTCAGTTTCTCACTAGAATGCAAGCTCTGTGAGATCAGAGTCCCTGTCTGTCTCATGGCTATACCTGGTGATAATGGGCATTTGCTTTTTGCTTGCTGAATGAAGCAGTGACTGAACAAACTATCTGGGTTTTCAATCTATGGACAAAACAAAGCAATGGAAATTAGTCCACTTTTCTCTTTTCCTCTCTCTCTCAATACATTCATGCTTTAATTTCACATTTAAATTCCATGGCTATATCAAAGGGTAGTTTAAGTTTCAATTTTCTTCAAGAAAATAATTCAGATAATTAAAGCAGCATTTGAATTTTTTTCTACCTCTCTAGAATGTTCAGAGACTTGGACTTATTTGCAGCAAGGATTGATTAAGTTTCCAAAAGTCTGGCATTTAACATGAGCTTCCACATTGGTTCTATAAATCTACTGACCTAGAAAGGTCTTTTAAATTTGTCATGAACATATCCAGACTGTTACAATGTCAAAGAGATGAAGTAAACACTTGTAATCCAAGGAGTCTGGTGCAATATAGTGCCAAAGTGAATTTCTGCCAGTCCATATTTGTTCTTGCTTTTTTTGTTTCCAAACTTTTGTATTTTGAGATCCAATTTTTAAAAAAATACTTATAATTTATATTTTTGCTCTAAATAGTAACTAATGACATCTCGGCCTCATCATAAAATAGCTCAGTAGGCAATAAAGTAATACATAAGTAAATAATAATAATAATAATAAGTAAATAAATAAATTTTAAAAATCAAAGATACTGATAAAATGGATAATATATTGAGTTACGTCGTATACTGTAATATGATTTCTCTTCTGGCCACACTTAATTGTCATTTCAATATTATATTTGATATAAGGGTAAAAAAACAATAACAGGAAATAAAAAGACATTTATACTTCTATAATAAAAATGTGTTATATCAAAATTAAGGGATAAAACTAAAGAACTTAGAGGAAAATAAATCACTTAGAATGCTGATTTTAGAAAGCAAAAGAAATCAAAGGAGATAAGTATTCACATTAAAAGTCAAATAATGAATAATGGAATATATCCAATGAAGAAATAAGAAATTACATATTATGGTTAAAAATAAATTAATTAAGTTTAAATCAAGCTTATTCTTGAAATGGTGATTCTTTGTAACAATACTAATACACTTGACAAAGCTCTGGTAAGATTTACTAATATTTTTATTTTTTTAAATTTTTTATTTTTTTTGAGTTGGAGTCTCACTGTCGCCCAGACTGGAGTGCAGTGCCCGCTCCCGGTCACCGCAGCCTCGACCTGCTGGGCTCCGGCAACCCTTCCGCCTCAGCCTTCTGAGTAGCCGGAATTACAGGCGCGCGCTACCACGCCCAGCTGATTTTTTTAATTTATTGTAGAGATGAGGTCTCGCCAAGTTGCCCAGGCAGGTCTCAAACCCGCGGGCTCAGGCAATCCACTCACCTCAGCCTCCCAAAGGCGCGGGATTACAGACTGAGCCACCGAGCACGGCTTATTAATATTTTTAAAATGGAAAGCTTGAATAAAAAATGTTACATATGAAAATGGGAACACATAACTCCAGATATACTAAAAAGTAAGGGAAAAAAAAAGAAAATACTAGGAACATTTGTGATAATAAGTTTGAAACTTTAGATAAAATACAAAATAAAAAAATGGTTTATTATGTTTTGCTTACAGTGCTTCTGAAATATTCTACACAAATGAAGCATTTTATTTACTTGGAAAGGGTGTTCCTTTTAAAGTTCATTCTTCTGAAACACTGAGTTATTTATTCATCTCATCTTTTTCACCTTTAGAGGGGCTACAGGAAGTGGTCAAGTAGCATTCAGCTACAAGATTTGTTTTTGGTGACTCACTAATTGACTCTATTGCCAAAGACATTTAGTTACCTGGTCTGTTTCAAGGACTGCATTGTCATCACAAAAATTAATTTACCAGTGTTAGTAAATCTATTAAAATGCAAACATCCAGTGAAAATGTCCTTTGTAGGCAGATTTTTTTCTTTAATGATGAATAATTAATTGGCTAATAACTAAAAGGAAACTCAAGGTAGCAGAAGAAAATTTTATGGGGTGGAAATAGGCATGTACAGTGTAAAGTGAGATCTGAGAATAAGAAGATCTGAGAATGAGGCGAATTGAGATGAAAGAGGAGATGGACAAAAGGCACCAAAGTCAGCATTTAAGCACACTGAGTGTCTGAGATTTTAGGGAGTGAAGGTAAAATAATGGAAGAAAGACACAGTGTTGATGAACTAGCAAAGAAAACTATGCGTCTTTTATACTCTGTCTAAGGGCAGATGTGAAACTGTGTTTTACTGGAAGGAGAACCAAAGTAAAAGTCAGAAGAATTGACTGGTTTTTAGTTGTTGTGGGATCTGTCTAAGACACTTGGCCTCTCCATGAAATAAAGATGTTGTTTATGTAGGAATCCCCAAGGTCTCTTCTTGTTCTAACATCCTGTTTCTGTACATTGTAAAGTCAGTTACCTAGCCATACATAAAGCTACTGCTTTTCAGATATCTCTTCAATAATACGAAAGCTCCAAATATCTGGGTGGCTATGTCTATTACTATATTTCACTGATTTAGAAGTTATATGATCCTCTGTCCTTAAACTATGGTACTAAAAAATCAACTCATCATTATTTCTACTTCTGCACTGACTTTTTGAGTTATTAGTTAGCATTTATGTGTTATCATAAGCACCTTAGAGTCAACAATTAATCCTTAAAAGAGCTCTTCCAGCGAGGCTCTCAAAATATTTTATAAATACTAATGAAATTCGTCTTATGCCTCCTTAGGAAAGTATGCAAATGAGTTCCCTATTGTATAAATATGATTCCATATCAAGTTTCAGCTATATAAATGGGACACAGTCAATAGCACATGTATTAATTAAGCTTCTGTTTCTCAGTTTTATTGTGATGTGTAATCGTTTATTAACCTCTATAAGATGCTCTGCCAAGATGAGAACTGTCAATTTTGTAAAATTTATTGACAGAGACTTAGAATCTGAATGGGAAAAGTAAGAGTGGAATAAAATTGACAGATATTTGTGAAATTTAAGCACATTATCTCTTATTCTCAGGCACTAATGGAGGTAATAAATTAAGTGGAATTCAGTCTAACAAAGAGGTGCTCTCACCTGATAATAGCAGTAAAAGATGATCCCAATGGATGGATAGATGAAGCTTTAGTTGAAATTTCATCTTTCAAATAAATAGATGTTATTTGAACATACATCCCAGTTTATTTCCTATGGAGGATTATAAACATATCAATAGCATACTTTTCTGCAGGCCTTCCACGAAGACATTACAGAATTACCAAATATTTCTTACTAAAGTTATTTTATATAAATGAATTTTAAAAACCTGATTCTACTTTGTCCGTCACATCTACTTTGGTTTCCTTAGAGGACCCTACAACAAGGGTCCTACAATAATTTCTGCAACAATAAATTATTAGGTAGTGCACTGTGAAAAAGTCATAGGGCAGAAACTAAATAGAAAACAAAGGCAAATTATATCCACTTCTCAGGTCTGTGAACCTTTCCTGTTCTGCAAAAGTCACTCTAGTGTAGACTAGGGCACTTCTCTGTGCTGGGCCTTCATCTCGAATATGTTTCTTAACCCATGAGATTGAAGAAGGTAAGAGTATGTATCTTTTCTCTCTTGCTTATTTTTCTTTCTTATTATCATTGAGCTAATGCGTAGGAAGGCGTGACTGTAAGTTGTTACAAAGTATTTATTATACCTTGTTGAAATGACTAAATGTGAAGAAATTAGTGTTAACATCCCTTGGGACCTCAGATATTGCTAAATTTTAACTATCACAGTCAAAATGCAAAGGAAAATATTGAGGAATTGAATCATTTTGATATTTGGTACACATGTATGATCATGTCTGCACACACACACACACACACACACACACACACACACACCCCTTAACTCAATAATAAACTTCAGTCAATTTCATACTATACAACAAATGAAGTGGCTTGTTATTTATAGATGCAGGGTGTCATAGGCGTAAGATGGAAGAAAAAAAATGTTTCTCTTTTGGGCCAGCTGACACTGTGGCTGTCATGAGGTCCAATTGACTCAGAATGCTGTGAAACAGCATGGTCTTAGCTGGGAGGCACCACATTAAATCTCTCTGATGCTAAGTTCCAAAACCTAGTACACACTGCAAAGATAGCATTTTGCTTTCTATCCTGAGAGCAGATCATACATTTCAGTGCAGGCAAAGGAAAACAGTATGACTTAGTGATAAATACATTTTAATATATTTTCTTCATTGGTGATAATCTGAGCCAAAACATTGCTTTCCTTTGTTCCATATCAGGATGACAGGCCAGAATTGAAATAATAGGGTGAAATTATTATGAAAAGATTGTTTAAAGGAACAGATTGTGCTTCTTATCTTGGGGACTTCAGAAAACAAAGGCCATTTTAACTCACCTCTTACCTGACAGCTTTTTTTTTGTTTTTTTCAAACGAGCTGACATAGAGATATGGTATAAGATTAGAAATTAATACAAATCAAAACATAAATTATAATAGAAATGGAAGTTACAAAAGCCTGCAAACTCACAATGTATTGTGAGTCTTAAGTTTGGATGGAATGAGTCTAGAGTCTTCACAGAGATGGAATATAAGTCATATATTTCAATAGATGTCTGGAATATTGTGTAACTATGTCCACAGAACTGTCTGCAACTCAAATGTAAGGAATGGAACCTATGTTCCTTGAATCTATGGGTGCTGCAATATTTCATTCTGGGTTGTGAAAGTTATTTTTTGTTTTAGATTGTCAACAAAAGTTCCAGTGGTTTATTATATATCATAGCAGAAAGGCATCTTTTTCTAGATTGTTTTGTGTTCAAATAGCAATATTTCTGGCCCTCTAAGAATGACATGCTGTTTGGATTACTAAGCTCAGAGAAGCCTCTGAACTTCAATAGACGATAGAGATTTAGTAGGCAATATATTTACCAGCATTTTTTAAAATTGGAATGTCATTTTTGAACTGTATTGGAGAAAATGCTGAATCTTTTAGGTGGGAATTATAAAATTAATAATCATATGGTTACACCTCATTTGTTTGTCTACTGCTGAACCAGAAGTTCAGAGATTCACCTTTAACAAAATATTATTTCCCAAAGATAATTTTTTACTGAATGACATTATTTACATTAGTAATAACAAATATTAAACCTGCTGAATATTTACATTCAATTAAATATATACACACACCCATATACACACTTACATACACTCTCTAGACTACTGTTTTTGTCCAAGAAAAAAAATGCCACAAGTACAAATGCAGAGTTAAATGTGCTTCTGTTACCATAGAAATGCTTATTTGTGTTAATTAAGATACTTTATCTTGATTAAAGTAATTAGTGGTTCTAGCAAATTAAAAGTGGGCTGGATTTGTTTTTGATTTATTTGGATGTCACAGCCTTGCATTTTCCAGTGTGCATCTATCTTTGTGTACACACAGAATTTGAACTTGTTGTGTAAAGACATTTCCTTAGAGTGCTGTGCTAACAAGATCATTGATCTATTTTCATGTAGGGCAATTAGCTTTATTCCACACAAAAGTCACAGATTGCACCCCTGATCATGATCACTTATCTTGTAAATGTTCGTCATGTGTCACAGGACAAATCTGAAGATAGAAGAAGGCTGGGTCAGCACAATTTCCCAGTAGAAAAAATAACTCAAAGAGATGCTTGCTAATTGTGGGCTGGAGAACATAGAGTGTGAATGCCAGAAGAAATATCAGAGATAGCCTCTTCCAGTCCACTCAGAGACAACATCTTTGAAAGTAAAGAATAGTCTATAATGTGTAGCTCATAATATGCAGAGGCAATATTATAATAACTATATAATATATCTCATGTCTTTAAGTCTAATGTGCTACTCAACACTCAGACACCAACATTTATGGGAGGGTGATGGCTTCAAGTTTGCTTAATTGTGGGAACATTAGGAGCATAGCTCAAACTTCCTATTTTTGAGGAAGCATTAAGACTTAATATGCTGCTCAATCTATTCTTGATTTGATGGGTCTATGAGAGTAATATAAATCTACTCCTTGGAAAGCCATAATATCACATAATCTTCATAATAGTAACATAATATAAAACTTTTGCAATGTCAATGCTATAACAAATATTCACAAAGCATTCACACTTTCATAGTTTCAGTGAACATATTAGTATCACATAGAGGTAATCAAACAAAAGATCCTTTAGAAAATACATACATATTTAATGCTACACAATTTCATTTTTTCAGAGTAGGCATAGCTGTATTGTGAAAAATTTCACTTCTCTCATTTTTCCCAAAAGCTATGATGGTATCTGTAGTATAATTAAATGAAATCAAATGATTCAATTACTCTGAAATGTTGCACATAGCAATGCCTACTCTAGACAAAAGAGATCTATATATTGCATATTAAATGTCCTTATTTAACATTTATTGTGTACCTTACTTAGTTGATACTAAGCTAACTACATAGGTTAAGAGAGAAATCTGGTTAGTTCATGTCTTCTCGTGATAAGCAAAATCCTTGCACTTCACCCAATATTTCCTAGAATAATGAGGAGAAAGTAAAAATTATATATATATTAAAAATATTCTCTATATTGGATTGAGTGGTGGCCCCTCAAAAGATGTGTCCCTGTCTCCAGAACCTGTGAATATGAAAAGTTTGCAAAATGTAGTTTTGCAGGTATAGTTGAGTTAAGGATCTTGAGATGAGGTCAGCTGCCGGCATGGATCCAGGAAGGCACCAAACCCAATGACAAGTATCCTCATAAGAGAAAGAAGAGGAAAGGACACGGACCCAGAGGAGAAGACCATGTGAGGGATATTGAAGTTATGTGAGCACAAGCCAAGGATCATCTGGAGCTACCAGAAGCTGGATGAGACAAGGACAAATTCTTTCTTAGAGCTTCTGGAGAAAATAGGGCTCTGTCTACCCCTTGATTTAGAAATTCTATCTTCCAGAACTATCAGAGAATACATTTCTGTTATTTTAAGCCATCGAGTCTGTAGCATTTGTTATGGCATCCCTAGGGAACTAAATACCCCCTTACATTTTCATACATTTTCATTCTCGGTTCTTTTAACAACTGAAAGCAAGCCTTTAAAATTCAAAGGTGAAGTCCTCTTGTGGTGGAATTTAGGAGATCATGCAGGCCAGGGAAGAATTTTACAATTGGTTCTATTTAGCGTCCAAAGACAAGGAGGTAACTGATGTTTTTACCCACTTATAATGCCTTCTCTGTTGATTTGTTCGACTAAGCGAGTCATCTTTAGGGCCTTGGTCATATCGACAACAAGAGCAACAATAATGATAAATATAAAGTATTATTATTTAGGGAGCTCCTCATTATGTGCTGGATATTCTCAGACTTTATTATAATATTATGAGATATTTGCTATTATTTGTATAGACAAGGAAACTGAGGAACAGAGAGGTTAAGTGATTTTTTTCATGTCAATAGCTAGACATTGGGAGCCCTATGCTTATAATGACTATTCTTTGCTTTTTTGAATTACTTAAAAAAAATTCCTCATGCAATTCCATCCTCTTGTTTAACATCTGTTCATTCTTTTGTGAATGTGCTTAAATCCTTCTTTTCTTTACAACAAAATAAACCCCCACTCCCCCAGCCTCAAAATCTCCTGCTAGTCATCATCACCTAATTTCAAGACTTTATTAAATAATGAGCAAAATATCTCTACAACTATTCAGCCATATAGTAAGTTGAATCATACCACTTGCTGATAATAGACAGATTTTGATACATAGACTAGCAATCTTCTCTGGTTCAATCTAATGCTTTCCCACCCAGTGCAGTCAGCCTCCTAACTGTATCCCTCTGAATCTACTCTTGACAAGTGGACAGATCATGTCCTACTTAGCAAATGCAATAGATGCTTTTCAGTCCTCTTTTTATTAAAGATAATAAAAACTAATAATACCATGTAATGTTCACTGAGTGTTTTCTATGCAATTGGCACAGGGCTAAGAGCTTCAACCCTTGGAAGAGAGACAGCATCCTTTTACCCAGATAAAAGAGGATGCAATTGAAACTTGGGAAGCTGTGTAAATTGCTCTCCATACCCAGCAAAGCTGGGATCCAAAGCCTCATTCATTTCACTATGAAACTCTTGATGGCTAGGATATAAAACTCCCTAGCTTTTGTCACCATTGAGCATTCTCCTCCCAAACACTCTCTCCTGAAGTCTGTGGGACTACTTTCTGTTCTCCTCTGACCTCTGATCTCACTTTCCTTTGTCTTGCTGACTCTTATTTCTCTGCCTAACTTTTAAGTGTTGTTCTTCCCCAAGGTTTTGTCTTCTCTTTGACCCTCTTCTTATCTCACCTCATCTCATCTCATTTTTTTTTCTACTTTATGCCCTCACCCTATGGATCAAGGATCACTTGTAATCTGATAACTTTGAAGTCTCCACCCAGACTTCTTTCCTGAACTCCAGATGTAATACACTGAGAGCATGGCGCTTGGAGCTTAGGCCACACAACTCACATACACACCTCTCTCTCTCTCTCTATATATATATATATGTGTGTGTGTGTGTGTGTGTGTGTGTATACACACACATGTGTATGTTCTGAGCTTCTCCACAGTTTAGTTTTTATTTTCTGTCTTGACTGAAATGCTTCCATTGAAGAATCATGCAAGTTGGGTTCAATTCACAGAGTTATTTCCCCATCTTTCTTTTCTACTTCAATACAAATGATAGTCACTAAGTCCTATACCCATTACCTCAATAATCAAGCTTAAATCTATCTTCCTTTCTCTGTCTCCAATTCAACTGCTATTGTTTGAGCCCCTCACAGCTACTGTCTGGTCTTTTGCAATAGTCTTTGGACTGGTCTTCCTGCTCCTGTTATGTCACTTTCAGTGGCCTTTCCTGACTTAGATAATTTGCATGGGCAATTCCACTGGAAGGGTTACAAGTGGGGAGCTTTTACCTAGTCCGAGGTAGCTAGTTCTGCGGTATTTTTTGCCTCCCATGGAATATTTGGTATTTAATTTATATTTATTGGTTAAATACGTGAACCCCAATTCTCTTGTCAAATTACAAAGCCCTTCAATATATTATAAAATATTATTTTCACAATCAATTTTGAAGGTAGGAATATAAACTTATTTTTATTTCACAGGTGAAGATAAGAGGTTTTCGCAATTATGAACTGAACTGCAGAAACAGGATTAAACCTGAATTTTCCTGATTGATAGATTCTCTTTGATTTCTGTTAGGAAAGCCCAAATCCATCTCTGCTCTGCACCTCTACAAGCAGGACATTCTCTAATTTTACCAGCCAGGATTTATTAAGGAAAGTCAATTCATAATGCCACTGATATTAATATTTGTTTTTAATTAGGTTTCACCTGGGAGGATTTTGGGTCACCCACTACTCACATCAAGTTCCTAATGAACTTCTGCATTTTTTTTTTTGAGTTGGAATCTCTCTCTGTCATCCATGCCGGAGTGCGGTGACATACTCACAGTTACTGCAACTTCGACCTGCTAGGCTCTGGCAACCACTCTGCCTCAGCCATCACACCAGGCTATTTTTAAAATTTTTGCTTATTGCAGAGACAAGGTTTTGCCAAGTTGCCCAGGCTGGTCTTGAACCCTTGGGCTCAGGCAATCCTCTCGCTTCTGCCTCTTAATCGCAAGGATTACATACATGAGTCATCTTTGGCCTTTCATGCATTTTTGAACTAGAGTTTTCTTTTCCTATTATTTTATGCACATGATGAACTACAACATAAATGTAGTATCTAGAAGTATCCCAGACAATTAAAGAATTTTGATGTCAATATTTACATTTATTAGTAGGGGTTTTGAGAATGAAATTGCATATCTATTTGACATGGCTAAGAAAAAACTCAGTTATGACAAATTTGGGCTGTGATGTTTGCTTGTCTTTGTTTCAACTCTCTGTTGGCATGTTTTGCTCTTTGATTCCTGCTGCTAATTCTCTATTAAACCTGCAAGATCATTCTGCTTCTACCTCATTTGTGGACCAAAACTTTACTTGATTCCTCATAGTAGATACAGGCTAGCAAGCATTTTAAAAATAAACTTTATTAAACTTTAAATAATATAATAATGTTGAACACTTGATAATTACATTTTGTATATTTGTTTTTATATAACATACATATGTGCAACTATATGACACAAATATACATTAAAATATTATTACATATTAAATCAGTCAAATAGGAAATATAGAATATAGAAATATATCACAGTGAGCATTTTTCTGACTATAAGTAAGATGTCATTTTTCTTAATGCAAAAGGCATCATGGGCTTTAGACTAGGTCAAGATTGTTGTTCTGTCAATTAAAGAATGCTTGACTTTGGGTAATTCACTTAACTCTCTATGCTTTCTTTCCTCTATCCTTAGAACTACATGTCCTTTTAGTGACAGATAACTTTTAATCATTAGAAAGTACTGTCTTATAGAGCTATGGTAAGGATGAATAAAATAATCAATTTAAAGCCCCTACCTTAGTTTCTGGCAAATGCATGATAACATTACTATATTCATAGGAGACTGGCAAAAATGTAAAAAGTTCTGAAACTGGTGAGCTAAAATGACAGAAATGAAGACATTGAATAAATATAGCTAGACCTTGGAGCCATCTGATTATGGAATTGCTTTCTCTAATATAGTATGCAACCAATAGCTAGAAGTGCTCAAGCATGGGCATTTTCTATGATTGTGGGGAGAAGGACTGTAAAGAAAATCTTTTTAATTAGGTGGGGAAATTAGTAAGATAACCTTTGAGGTCTCTTCTAAATCTAATATTATTTGATTTTAAAATTGAGGTCTTCACTACCTGGGGTAACACTTAAGTCTCTTAGTCATTGACATCATTATATGATTGAATTTAGCATTCGCTTAGGGTCTAAACAGAGAACAGGTTTGATCAGGGGATGGGGGAGAGCTCTGTGGAGCTGGGGAATGACCCAGGAGAATAACCAAGATAAAGAGACCAGAAGGAGGTCCTTTGTTCCTCTGAGAGGGGTGAAGACTAACTTTGACTAATTAGCTTGGGTAAGCCTTTGTCTCGGTTAGATTTAATTAGAATATCTAAATTAGTAATGATCCTTGAGAAATTTCAGCTTTTGAAATATAATTTACAGGTAAACATTGTCTCCACACCCTGTTTCATATCTCCCAGTAGCCCTTTATATATTTTTTTTCTTTGCTGTAGGACAATTGCTGGTGAGATTGTCAAATTTCAGAATGTAATGGAACTTCTAGAATCTGTCATTTAGATTAGAAGGTGCAAAGAGAAGTTGAGTTTTCTCACATTTAGGATCAGTTCTCTTTAAGGTGATTCCTAAATAAATAGTCTTGCTTTGAGGCAGCCACTGGAGCCCTCTGTGGAGTTCTGAAAACTGGTTCAATAAAACGACTTTATTCCATCAGGACTCTTAGAAAATCTCTTATTTAAGACTTTGTGAAACTAGAATTCATCTTGAATATTACCCATTCAAGCAGGCTGTGGTCCAAGTGATGTATTTTTAGACACCTGATCACCCTACACATTTACATCTCTAACATGCTTTATGTCCAGGTGCAATGGTCTATGCCTGTAATTCCAGAACTTTGGGAGACTGATGCCGGAGGATGACTTGAGGCCAGAAGTTTGAGACCAGCTTGGGCAACACAGTAAGACCTCATCTCTGCAATTAAAAAAAAAATTAGCTGAGCATGTTGACGCTCATAGTTGCAGCTACTAAGAAGACTGAATCAGGAAGATCGCCTGAGCCCAGGAGGTCAAGGGTACGGTGAGTCGTGAGTTGTGATTGCATCACTGCACTCAAGCCTGGGTGACAGGGTGAGACCCCTGAGTAAATAAATAAACAAACAAATAAAGTGCTTTATATCATTATTCTAAATTCTATACATGAGAATTTTGCTCTAACTAGATCCCATTTTATACCATTTTAATTTGTTGTATAGAAAACCCTAGAGCAGAGGATGTGGTTATTAGGTATTCACACATATCATGTATACTTCCTAAGTCAAATTACTTTCTTTCTCAACAAGACTAACCCCTGAATATAAAGTACAGTGTCTTTATTGAGGACACTGTGTTTTGAGGGAGCATTGAGGAGGCAGAGGAGAAAGGGTTGTGTAGATTAGGAAGAAAATATTAGTTCACTGCACAGCCAGGGAAGGGAGGAAAGGAAAAGACAGGTGCTATGAAATGTGATAATTTTCCTGTGCTATGATTTTCCATGTGATGGCTCATAGCCAGGCTATTAACAATCATCTATATATTACAATTTTCTCAACAGTTGAGAAACAATTCTGGAATCAGAGCACCTGTATGAATTTGCTAGGAACAAGTCTATGGATAATTGGCTATGGACTAACTTTAAACATCTGAAGCTTGAAAGTGAGTGCTGGACATACTTATTGAGCATCTACCATGATACTATGCACTAGTCGAAAAGGACACTGTTGTGTGACCTTTGGTGCAAAAGTTCCCATTTGAAAATTTATTTACTTATTTTAAAGTTGTGGGGTACAATTCAGGGTTAGGTATACAAATGTTGATTATGCAGGTACTCTTGTTGATGAGGTGTGCCCCTCCCTCCCCTAGCAGTTTCCCTCAACTGCCAATCCCTTTCTTATAGTATTATGATAATCGTTCAAGGTCCGCTTATGAGTGACAACATGTTGTACTCTGTTCTTTGTTTCTGTGATAGATCATTGAGTATGATAGACTCTAAATCCATCCAAGTTGCTGCAAAATCCATATGTTTGTCTGTCTTTATGGCTGCATAATATTCCATTGTGTATATGTACCACATTTTTTTATCCAGTTCAGCTTCGAAGAAAATGAATCAGTTATAAGTGAAACAAAATTGGCCATGAGTTGATAATTGTCAAAGCTGGATGATGGGTATAAGTGGTCTTGTTAAGCTATTCAATATACATTCATATATGTTACAGATTTTCTATAATAAAAGTTTTAAAATAAAAAAATTCAATTAAATTTTAAAAAGAAAATTTTTGTTTTAATGTTAATAGTGGTGATACACACACATAACATAAAATTTACCATCTAAAACAATTTTAACAATTTTAAATAGTTTAGTAGTGTGAAGAACATTCAAGTAGTTGTGTAACTAATCTCTTTTTTTTTTTTTGAGTTGTTATCTCACTCCGTTGCCCAGACTGGAGTGCAGTGGCACACTCCCAGCCACTGCAGCCTCGACCCACTGGGCTCCGGCGATCCTTCCGCCTCAGCCTTCCAAGTAACTGGAACCACCTGTGCTACCATGCCTGGCTAATTTGTAACCAATCCCTAGAATTCTTTTCATCTTGAAAATGAATATCTTATATCCATTACAAAATAAACTCCCATCCCCTGTTTCTCACCAACCCCTGGCAACTAGCATGTTATTTTCTATCTCTATAAATTCCCATCCCCTGCCTCTCGCCAATCCCTAGTAACTAGCATTTTGTTTTCTGTATTTATGAATTTGACTACTCTGCCTCATATAAATGGAACATATAATGTCTGTCTTTTTTCTGACTGGTACTCTAAGTATCTCTTATAAATGAAACATATAATGTTTGTCTTTTTATGACTAAGTTATTTCACTTAGCATAATGTCCTCAGAGTTCATCCATGTTGTATCATGTGTCAGAATTTCCTCCTTAAGACTGAATAATAACGCATTTTATGTATAAAATAATATCACATTTGGTTTATCCATTGAGCCGCCAATGGACACACAGGTTGCTTCTCCTTTTGACGATTGTGAATGATCCTGCCATGAACATGGGTGTGCAAATATTTCTTTGAGACACTGCTTTTGATTCTTTTAGCTAATACCCCCAAAACAGAATGCCACGAGAAAGTTCCCTTTTGTAACAAGATTTAAGAAGATGATGAGAGATATGGCAATGCTTCTGAAATAGGAAGCAGATGTGAGGGATTAAGATTCAGGGCGGTCTTAGACTCAAGTGAAAATCAAAGGCCTGTTGTGCATTTTCATTTTGAAACTGAGTAAAAACTCAGAGCTTAAGTAAAGACAACATTGACTGACAGCACTCTTCATAAGATGTCTTATTTAATTCAATCCCCAGCACACCCTTAAGAGGTGGTGTATTATAGTCTTAAGAGAAGGAGGTATGGTTGTGGTTTTGTGTGTGTGTGTGTGTGTGTGTGTGTGTGTGTGTTTGAGGAGAATGTCAAATAGTATCTTGAGTCAAGTTGCCTGGATGTCTATCCCATCTGTGTGATCTTCGGAAAATTACTTTCTTCTATGTCTCCATTTTCTTATGGGGATGACAATTATTTTGAGTATTAAATCAGGTGATACAAATAAAGACTTTAGAATATTGTCTATACTAAGTACTCGATTGATAAAATTTATTATTTTTATGAGATTCCCACCTTTTCCCTCCTTCTCTCCTTTCTTCCTTCCTTCCTTTCTTCCTTCCTTCCTCTTTCTCTAGCTCTTTCTTATACAAGTGAAGAACTTGAAACTTAAATGGCATGATTTGATGAAGATCATGTAGTTATTTATTGACAAAACCAAGATTTAAAGTAAGCTTTTATGATGCTAATGAAAAAGCTTTTTCCAGAATGTCATTGCTTCTTATTCTTGCTAATAAATCATGAAGCTTGCTTTGAAATCCAAATGATTGTGTGTGGACTTCATTAATTGGCACTTTGTTTACTAAGTGTTTATTGAATATCTACTGTGTCAGACACTATGTTAAGTATAGGGAATAATAGTGTAGGCTAAGGAAGACAAGGGGCTATATTAAATAGCTGAAGTGAGAAAAGAAAAATAAATCAATAAGAATCAATTCCAGAAATATATTTGATTTAAAAGAGTTAAAAGTATCCTGTTATTGAAAAAGTCTGACTAAGAGTTTCAGGTAGCTGTTATAAGAGCTGATTTTTTTATTTCATCACAAAACACATCTGTGTATTTTGATCTTGTTTCTATTTCAATCACCACCTTTCCTCAATGCAACACTACCTCGATGTTTGAAAGAAAATAATTTGCACAATCATTGCTTCTGGGTGTTCAGAGCTTTGTCTCATGGTGAGAAGTGATAAGTGGAGAACAGTGAGAAGGAAAAGGGCTCTTCACTAAACTTTGCTCCTTCCCTTTACCCTTCTAAGGCACAACACTGCTTAATTAACCAACCGGCACCTACCATACTAACTTAAATTCCCAGGGCAGATCCCCGAAGCCCCACTTTGCTTGTGTTTTCTTTACTAAGCAAGGAGCTTGCCAGCTTGAGGTGTCTCTGTGATATGTAAATGATTCCCTGAATTGATTTTTATATTCCACTTGGCACTGGGAGAGCCGTTTTGGGGCTGTCATCTCTGCTGAAAGATATCAAGCTTCAGATGTCAAGGAAGATTCTCAATTCAATTCAGAGAAGCTGAATATTTGCTTCTTGGCTCTACTGATTTACATCAGTTTGTTTGATTTATCTGCGATGAAGTAAAGGTTGTTGCTGCTATTTTCACCCTACAGAATCTGAGATTAATTAGTCTCCAAGGACTTAAGTGTTTGAAAATGTTGTTCTGTATGTAGTTGAAGCAGCTCGGACGCATAGAACGCTAATGGAGCAAAGTTTGTGACAGGGACTTGGTGGGGGACATGCCTGGTAAGGTAAAATGAGGAAGTTAATGGCTTCATCTCTCTGTTCTACTGAATCTAGAGGGAGAGCTCTGCTATACTGAATCCTAAGTCAGAAGATGCTCTTCCTTGTGAAGAAAGAAGCATCCGTCTTGGTTAGGGCCCCTAGAAGTTTCCTTGTTCATGTGATTCCTGGGCTGCCTTAGGCTGGTTCCTGTGCCCAAGATCCCAGTTTGTTGGCCGGCCCTCTGTAGCAGTGGAGTTCCATGCTCTCCAGTAAGGACTAGGAAGATGGATTCGAGATGGGGGGGAAGTACCCCAAATTGGACCCACTGCAGGTAGGCGATAACAACCCCCATCTCTCTCTTGAAATGTCCTTAGTATTTAGAGATGGCTTTGTGCCATGCAGTCATTTAAGTTATTTTGGCTCACCATCATTTTATTTCTTAGGGTAATCACTCCAACCAGACATAAGAGAGGAACAGTGTTTTAGACCTCTCTTTCCCAAAGTGGAATCATGTGGTAGGTACCCAGTGAATGCTCAATTCTCAATAAACTGGGCCTAGAAAATTGCATCTCGACCATGTTTTTTTCTTTCTCAGCACTGTATTTGCCTTCTGCATTTGCACCAATCACTGAGGACTTGTGTAACGTTGAGATCATCAGAACAGGAAATGGTCTTTAGAGACCTTCTTGAAAGTTCCTTTGAGGCAGGTATGAAGAATCCCCTTTGTAATATACATTGACCTGTCTTGTTTGGCACAAGTATTATATGGGGAATTCAGGTACTCTTTGGATAGTTGTCTGTCTGGTAATGCAAGGGCTTAACAGTAAAAAAAAAGATTCTAAATCTGCAAAAATAAGTACAAGTGCCCTTTACCTGTGGTATATAGAAAGTCTTAGATAGAGAAGAAACAAAGCGATTATGTGTCATGAAGGAAACAAAATATGTGAAAGATCTCTTCTATTTGAGAGGCTTGTGTCTGGCATTCCAGGTATAGTTCTTGGGTACCTCTAATTGTGTGAATTTTTTCTCAGAATTGTTTATGATATTGCCACACTGCTTGAGAATATTGCTACCTAGTCTTTCTCCATGGTAACTGTTTCCAGAGGTGACCCTCTATATGGATGGAAAAGACAAGAGATCTTGGGGCATGTGTACTCAACAATTTACCTCCTACAAATGTGGAAGATTATTTTCAGCAATATTGTATAATTACATAATGATACCAGGCACGTGGATATACAAAGATTGGATACACTTTCATTTTGTGCATCAGAAGATACTTGAGATAAAAATTTGCAAGACTAATATTATTTTTAAAAATAACTACTGGTTGAACAATTGCCAGTTCACTGAGTGTGGTGGGTTTTGTTGCACTGTTGGGAAGCATTGATGAGAGAAACACATTTATGCCCTCCTAAGGGTAAAGAATTAGGACTTAGGTGTGTGTGTTTGTGCTGTTTTATGTGTGCCGTTTTGAAGTTAGGAACAAATTGTAGGTGGCAGTATAGGACAACTACATTTTAACACATATAGACATGCTATAGAATAAATGATGACTGCCATGTACTCTGGTCTTCTTACATGAGTTTATCTGGAAATACAAAATAAAATCAACCTGAATAAAAGACTCTTTGTGGCTGAGTATACGTTGCATCCAAAAGGTCTTTTGTTTAGGATATTTTCCTCAAATTCAAAGTCAATATGAAATCATTTAAAAAAAAAAAAGAACTGCTGTGTGGTGGTCTGCTAGACTTCCAAATTTGGTCTCTTGCTTGTTGTTTCTAAAACAGTTAGCAGCAACACTGCTCTAAGACTGTGCTTCAGATACTCATGAGTTATTCATTGTCTTCCTTCTCTTCCCTGCTGGTGGTAGCTGTATGAATGCCTCATGGATTATGAGAACAGTGGAGAATAGGTACACTAAGAAGAGCTGTGGGACTCCCATGTTTTGCTGGCCTGAGATTGGTCACCTGGAATCACTGCCTGATGTTTAGCACCATTTGTAGGCAACACCAGGAAACCAAGAACTCATGGACCTTCCTTTCTTCCTTATAGGAGTTTATTTTATGTATTTTTATCATACAGAATAATATGATTTAATGAGACAGCAGAATATGTAGATGATCATAATGATTTTATATGAATTACATCATATATCATTGTTAATTATTTTATACATATTATCATTTAGTTTGATCATGATAGAGACCAAAACTGAACTGGTTGTTTTATCAGGTTTCTGACTAAGGATCAATATTTTCTTTCATAAAAACACTTACTCTTGCAGCCAAGTCTCATATTTGTCTTAAAAATAGTAGTATCATATTACTGATTCATGCCAACATAGGATTCTTTACGATGCCTAGGTTTTATAAAACATATTTATAATTTTCTTATATGCATAGAAGTGTCTGATACAGATAATCTGATACAAATAATTGAGGGGGGGGAGAGAGAGAGAGAGAGAGAGAGAGAGAGAGAGAGAGAGAGAGAAAGGAGAGTAAAACGGCAACTTAGCATTTAGGAAGCCAAAGAGTAAGGATTCACTTGGCTTAGCCTGCCTGAAGTCCAGTTGCAAGCTATTTCGTGTAATTCCCCTGATTTATCACTAAAGTCATCATAAAACTTTGCCACTGTAATTGTTAATCTTATATTATTCACTACTAAGGGGAATAAGGGGAGGACTGAGCCCATTTCTTGAGAAGGTGGGCTTCAGATGGAACTGGAGAACAGCTTTATCATGAGTTACTTAAGTTTCTCCAGCTCCATCTGATACTCTCCTTCTCAAGAAATGGACTCAGTCCTCCCTTTATTGCTCTTGGTAGTGACAAGTATAAGATTAACAATTGTTCACAGTAGCAAAAACATGGAACCAACCATGCTGCCCATCGAAACTGGACTGGATTAAAAAAAAATGTGGTACATATACACAATGGGATATTAAATAGTCATAAAGAAGGACAAATACATGGACTTCACAGCAACTTGGATGGATTTAGAGTCTATCATACCCAGTGATCTATCATAGAAACAAATAACTAAAAAAATCACATATTCTCACTCATATGCGGATCCTGGACATGTACCATAATGCTGTAAGAAAGGGATTGGCAGTAGTAGGACACTGCCAGGGGAGGGAGGGGGCATATGACATCAATAAGGGTACCTGATTTCATACCAGGCAAAGTGGGGGCCAAATGGAAGCTCAAACTTTACCTATATGATGACAACTTGTAGGCATAATCCTGAATTGTACCCCATATCTTTAAAATGAATAGAGAAAAATAACTCATGATAAGAAGGCCAGAGGTGATCAGAAGGGGTGAGGGTTTTGAGCAATAGAAAATAGAAAAAAAGCAAGAATACTCATTCTTTAAACCCCCAACTCTGCCCAAATTTCCTTTTCTTTCTCCCAGAAACTTTGCAAATAGAACTGAATTTATTACTGTAAATATAGAATATGATGTGAGTAATTTTATCTGCATATTAAAAAAAATGATCAAACCAGAGAGCTGCAGTAGTCTTAATTGCAAAATGTGGGCAACAAGATGACATGGCTGGATTGAGATGCTGAACCCTCAGGCTTTATCTGAAGAAAATAGAGCCAGCAAAAAAAGAAGAAATACCCGCGGCAGATATTGAAAGACTTAAATGCTTACAGAAGCCAGCAGGCCATACAAATACATAAACTGAATCAGGTATGTAAAAAGCAACAGAAGAAGCTTGATGATAAAAGGATGCTGGTCTCAGCCTCAGTGGGGAGGTGGCAGTAGCTGGTTTGAGGACTGTAATCCCCTGGGGTGCACAAGCCCACTTGTAAAGGGACAGCTGACCCTCATCTCCAACAGGGTGGTCCCTTGTGTGTGGGGGGGAACCCTGATATGGCTGGCCATTCAAACTTTTTAAGTGGAGCCAAGAATTCAGCTTTGTTTGTGAACTATAACAATAATCAGTTGTTGGCACCTGATTTAATTTTTTTTTTTAAAGAAAAGATTAGGAAAAAAAACTATGCACAAACATTTCATGAGCCAAAGAAAACTCTTTTATCATTTGCGCTCCATATCTGGGGCTTCAGTTTGCACTCTTGACCGGAGCAATCACACTTATGGATCGTGCAGGCCCAGGCAAGGTTGAATAAGAAGCTCTGGAGAGCCAGAAAGTGGCAAAATGTGACTGACTATTTGGAGAATAATGGGTAGGCATTGAATCTGAACATTGTCCCTATATGATTTTGCTTTAGATCTAGCCCAGATGGTTATAGATTATTGTAGCAATTAACTTAATAAACCATTAAAGTCAATCATTCTTGACTATCTACACTGCCACTTAAACAAATGCTTAAGGAGAAAACAAAGTTTGACCTGTAAGTCAGGGTTAGTGATCACCTACTGAGTATGAACACCTTCTTTTACCAGAACATTTGTCTGGCAATAAGTAGAATGTTTTTCCAGCAGGGGTTCGACAAAAAGTTCTGCTGCCCGTTATTGATAAAATTCTTTCTCTTTGAAGAGTATCCAGAGGTATTTTTTGGTTTAATTTGTCTCCTTTGTATCTTGTTTTTCTCTCTAACTCTGGCTGTCCTCACATCAAGCTGGGATTTTGAACTGGATCAGCCAAGTACTTTAGCAGTAGGGAGAAAACTCTTGCTAGAGGAGGCTGAAAATCACACTGCACAGAAACACATTTGCACACACTCACACTTACACACAGATTCCTTCAAGCGAGGCTGCCTTAAGTAATTAAAGGTAATGTGTATCAAACGTTAATTACAAAATCACTGTACTCTTCTGAGTGGTGCACAATTATCAGGCAAGCAGCACAAATATCATCATGCCTGAAGGCTGCCCTTCCTACCATGAGCTTTCACAATTTATTTTCAGACCTTCGTTTGTCTATGAATCTATGAATTATGCATGCTGCATCTCTATACATTCTCCATATGCCTGGATGATTGGGTGTGTGCTATATTATGAAGGTCATGAAAATGAGAATGTGAAAGTCAGAGACACCTGGATCTCATCTGCTCTCAGGGTCCTCTACTCACCTACATGCTACTGTATTTGTAAACTCAATATTGATGCAAAAGACTTGGGATCTAGTCATTCAGAGTACCCACATTGTCCAGGAACGTATGACTTTATGTACTTACAAGTGTTTTAGCATGGGACACAAAGGACTATTCGTGCTGTAAATCAAGAGCTTGTAATTTCAGGATCTGAAATAAATCAGAGTGGTGAAAAAGAAATAAACACTATCTAAATTGGGGGAAAAAGTCTCTTATGGTTCTTCCAGACCTACATTTTTTACAACCAGATATTTTGGCACTGTAGATTCCAGGTGCTGGAAGGATGAGTGACACTCTGATAGCCTAAAAAATTTATTGGTGAACTGATAGATATATGAAGTACATTTCCATTGCTGAAGGAGGGATCTCAAACTTGCAATCTCAACCTAAAACAGATATATCTTCCTGGTCTACATCTAAGCTTTCAGGGCTATTTCACAATAAAATACGTTATAAATATTTAATAGAAAGTTGTGCATGGCACAACTAGATTGAGTATCTTTGAAGGAAATCATTACTAGGACTTGTTTAAGCCACAGACCTCCACCCCCACAGTTTCTGGTGATGCCAATGCTGCTGGTCCAGCGACCATACCTGTACAATCTTTGCTCTACAAAAATAAGCTCCATCACATCCGGGGTTTATGCTGGCATCATAGTTGGTGCTCAATAAGCAGAAAGTAAGCGAATAGTCCTCCAGAAAGCCATTAAAATGACTGAAAGTTTTTATTTAAAATAATTTTAAATGGGTCATCATAGATTAGGAAAATCATTGGTTAAAAACAGCTCACAAGCTCAGATACTTCTACTAAAGTAAATACTGGTTTTACCTTATGAACCAAATGTATTACTACTATAGTTTTTATTACTATGTTTTCAGTATTTTTGTAAATTTTGCCATACTTAATTTTTGCTCTCTATTTAAGTTATATATTTCAGAATGTCTGCTTTTTCTATTCCAACAGGGGAAGGGGCATTGATATTTTTGCAGAAGCATCAAAAGTCATTATTTATGTAACTGTACAATTCAGTGGCATTACGTAGATTCACATGGTTGTACAACTGTCACCACCATTCATCTCTATAATGTTTTCAACTTCTCCAACTGAAATTCTAAATCCCTTAAACAACTAAATATTTTTTCTTTCCTCAAGTCCCTGGCAATTACCATTTTACTTTCTATTTTTATGAGTTTTACTAGGTACTGCATATAAATAGGATCATATAGTATTTTTCTAACTGGTTTATTTCATTTAACTTAACTTCAAATTTCATCAATAATCTAGCATATGTCAGAGCTTCTTTTTTTCTTAAGACTGAATAATCTTTTTTTGTGTATGTAAGTCACACTTTGTTTATTCATTCATCTATCAACAAATGTGTGGGTTATTTCTGGCTTTGCTTATTATGAATAGTGCTGCTATGAACATTGGTGTATGAGTGGTGTTCCACCATGTTGTTTTTCACAGTGGTTACACAATTTTGTATTTATATTTTTTTATCTTGATTTTTTACTTTTCCACACTGGGCTATAATTGTCATTTAAAACCATATAACTATGACTACTTCACAATGGTAGGTATATACAAGCCAGTGTACCATTTGTTGACTAAATAAACGATATCATGTATAAACTATAACCCGTCTGACTGTATTTTTTTAACCTCCTTAAAATTCTGTAAACTTTATTCCATTTCCTTCTTAAAGTTGATGTTGAAGAGAAGTCTGGTCTGAGAACAGTCAGATATTTATCCTTCAAAATATGCTTAGTTTGTTTTTGTACCTGATGCTTGTACTTTTTTCCTTTATGTTTATAATTTTAAAAATTGCCAAGACTGAGTTAGGACCAGGGATTGCTTTTTGCTAATTCTGTCAATACAGTTTTGCCTCTTGCTTAGCCTGGTTCTTTTTTAAATCCAAGAGATTTCTAGTTACGGCTTTGCTTACTGCTTCATCCAATTATCCTGTTTTATTTGAGGAAAAATTCTTAGAAACATGAGATTCAACATATAATATCTTACCTCTATACAAACTACCTTCTTTTTATTCTATTCAATATAATATGCTTTAATGCTGCTATTTGGGAAAGATTTTTGATGGCTGGTTATCTATGCTTTTGTGAAATAATTGGTATTCAAAGAGGAGTGATTGACTTATGAAATAATTTTGCTAAATATTATTCTAAAGCCACTCACTAAAGTCAATGTTTTTGGAATTTCATGGAAAATGGTAGTGTACAATACCCTAAAAACTGACCCTGCCACCGAAATAACCAAGAACATAGCACAAAGTGACAGAATCAAGTTTTTTTAAAAAAAACTCTGGATTCTAACCAAATACTTATAGCTATCAGGAGAGTACTTAAGGAAAGGCTGCAAAAATTTGATGAAAGAGTGTTGTGGCTGCTGCACTTGCCTGTATACCATTGCCCATCCCATTCCCCAGCATGGTATTGGCTGCAAGGATATTAATCCATGTATTCTGGTGCCAGGGGAATGCAATACAAACCTTGTAAAAAAAAATCAAGATGTGCATTTTTGACCTATTTCTTGGTTCCCTGATGGGCCAGCACAGAGCCAGCACAGAGGCTTCCCTTGATTTTATCCCCTACAGACTCAAGCAGCTTTCCAAGTGGCAGATGTCAGGAGTGTTTAAAGATGTACTACCAGTGGCCACCTGGGGGGAAGATGCCAGAAAAGGAAAGGAAAGGCAGTGCAAGGTTGAAGAGCATGATCTTTGGGGGAAATAGCTTTGAAGTGCTATGAAGTACAAGTGCATTCCCATGCCCCAGTTCATGCTCAGAAAAGACCGGAGAAACCTTACACTAACACTTCTAGTCACTCTTTGGTCTTCACACAAACAGAAGCAGAAGGCTGAGATAGATTGCAGGCAGGATGGGTAAGCAACGAAAGGGAGTCCTAGCTCAGTGGCAACTTAATAAGAATAAGATAATTAATTTCACCTTTTCTTTTTGGCATCAAATATTTAAGAAAATCTCTGTCAAACCACTGACTGGCTGCTGAAACAACAAGCCCAATATTTTAGTGTCCACACATGACAAGAAATACAGGATTTGAAAAAATAATTGGAAAAAGTTACGAATGTTACATTGCCACCCCCAACAAGGAACAACAGCAAACCCCGGGGATGAAGGAGAATATGATTTCTAGAGGTACTCCACTATAATATTTTAAATGTCCAGTTTTCAACAAAACTCATCAGGCATACAAAAAAACAGGAAAATTTAACCTGTTAATAGGAAAATAAAATGATAATTGTTTTTGCAGAAGCCCAGACATTGGACTGACAAAACAAAGACTAAATCAACTACCATAAATGTGCTCATAAACTAAAGGGAACCATGGATAAGTAATGAAAGGAAATAAGAAGAATTGTGTATAAGTAAATAGAGAATAGCAGAAAAGAGGTCAAATAATATAAAGAAAGCAAATAGATATAGACCTAAAGAATAGACAATTGAAAGTATCCAGTCGGAAAAGGGTTAGGGTTAGGGTTGGGGTTAGGGTTAGTGCTAGGTGTTAGGGGTTAGAGTTAGGGTTAGGGGTTAGGGGTTAGAGTTAGGGTTAGGGTTAGGGTTAGGGCAGAAATAAAAAAGAATTAAACAAATGAACAGAGCCAGGTGTCGAACAGCTATACGAACATACACATTAGGGAAGTCCTGTAAGGGGAAAGAAGAGAAAAGGCCTGAAGATTATTTGAAGAAAGAACAGCTTAAAACTTCCCCATTTTGAAGGAAGACCCCTAGGAAGTTCACCAAATGCTTGTGTGACAAACTCAGAGATCCACACTAATACTCTTCATAGGCAACTATCAAAAGACAAAGGAACAATCTTAGAATATCAAGAAAAGTGAATCCTGTTATACAAGAGATCTTCATTAAAACTAACAGCTAATTTTATAAAGTCAGAAAACATGTGCATTAAAATGTGGCAGGGGAACTGCCAAATTTAAAGGGCTATAAGGAATGCACTGCTAAACCAAGACTTACAACTATATAAGGCAAAATCATACTTCAAAAATTAATAAAACACTAAGTTTTGTCCAGGTAAACCAAAGCTGAGGGTGTTGTTGTGAGAAAACTTGCCTTACAGAAAATGCTCAAAAAAGTTTTCAAGCTGACAATGAAGAACACAATACAAAAATATTAAAGCCATACAAAGAACAAAAGATCACCATGAAAGGTAACTACATAGCTATGTATAAAATCAAGTATTACTAAATGTTTGGATTGTAACTCTTCTTTTTGCTTCTAATGTGATATAAAATAATACATAAAACAGGAATTATATATTTATGCAATTGAGCTTGCAATATATAAAGATGCAATTTGTGATCATAACAGCAACATAAATTGGGGATGTAATTGCATAGAAACATATATTTTTATGTTATTGAAGCTAAATTTTTTTCTATTCACAGGCATTATTTTATAAATGTATGTTATTCACAATCTTCAGAGCAACTACTAAGAAAATAATTAAACATACAATAAAGTAAATGAGAAGAGAATATGACTAGTACAATAGAAAATATTTAACACAAAAGGAGATAGGGAATGGGGAACAAAGATATATGATACGCAGAAAACAGCAAAATGACAAAAATAAGTAAATCCTTTCTTATCAGTGGTTACATTAATTGTAATTGTGAAAATGTTTCCCTATATGTAAATTCTATTCCTCCTGGGAGTCTAAGCAAAGTTTCACCTCCTCCTCTATTCTTTTCAAATATTAGATGAAATTTATCATAAAGTGAAGAAAAAAAGTTTGAAGACTACTTTAGATGTGTCATTTAAGAAAATAGAAACGTAGCTTCCTCAATACTACCTAGAAATATGCCAGGAATACAATCCATGACTCTAAGTTCCCAGTTCAATGTTTAATGTTACTTTATTTTAATACTCATATTTTTTGGAACTTTCCTTTCTGTGTATTCCATAATTATTGTATATGGACTGGTTTCACTTTATCCATGAACATATATTTCTATTATTTTCATGGGAATATAATTATTTATAGGTAGCCTTAACTATAGTGTAGCATAGTAGTTGAGAATGAGAATATAATTTAGAAACCTGAAAGATTTTCATTTAAGTTTTGGCTCTGACAACTACTATAAATTTTGGACATAGGAAAATTTAATCTTCCTTTTCCTTAAATTCTTTGTCTGTAAAATGACAATAATATTACTTATGTGCCTAGAGTGATAATTCAAAGATATAAAAATACATGTAAATGAGTGCTTAATATTTGTAAATAATAAATCATCTATATTATTATTATGGATATATAAACATTAACAAACTATTTCATACTCTTGTTTAAAGGAGTATTTATATTTTAGCTATTAATCTATAATAGCTTTTAAGTACTGTCTGGGATATTTGTAGTGAGTTAGACTGTATCTGTTGCGATTTTTATTTTGAAATCTATAGGTAGAGGGATTACCAGTTTTTATCCCGTGTGTGTGCTTGACCTATCCAAAATAAACATCAAGATTTATCTTCTTTCCCAACATTTCTTTTTCTATTCTATTTATTTAGTTTCTCAAAAATAAAATTTATCCTTGATCCCTGTCTTTCCTTCATACCTCACATCCAACCCTCAGTAGATTCTGTGTTTTAGCCAAAAAACATATTCCAGAACTAATTCACCCACTTTTCCCATCTTGACCAAAGGTACTTCCTGCTACAGTACTTATACTCTGGACCAGAAGGAAAACGCAGAAAGAAATGACTTCTATGTTGACATCACTGTGCTACCCAAACATACCTTGGAACCTACAAAGAAAGACATTAGAGGAGTAGCCTAAGGCAGGTAATGCCAGATAGGATATAGGAGCACAGTTTGGTCCACAGTTTACCCCAACCCACAATGGAGGAAATTAATTGCCTATCTTGTCTCTATTGGCCCCTTCATTCTATTTCTCTGCTCTGTTTTTCCATCTTTCTTCTCTTTTATCTTAATACTGTCTCTATTGACTCTTCATTTATTATGCTCGTATAGCATCTTTTAGTATATTACCTGAATTTTTATAACAACCAATATTGTCTAAATTACATAATTTTACATTTTTATGATTGCTTAGGTCCAACATCCAAAAGTCCAAATGACCGTACTATGCTGCTTCATGTGGTTCAAGAAGTTTGTATTTAGTAGCTAAACAGCTTCCTTTACACTTACTTCTTCCAAAAAAATTTTCCCTAAACTTAGGTAAAATAAATGAAGAAGGACCCCTCAGTGAGCAGTATACTGTCAAACATAGACTTTCCTACTGACATTTTCCTTTTTCATTTGGGTAGGATATGACACAGGTATGAAAAATAACCATTGCCAAAGTGAACTAATGAGTATATTAATATTTATAAGGTGATCATTAAAGCATTAACTTTAATTTGAATGATAATACTATGGGCAAACTTGCCACTGCATTCATTTCTATGTACAGACTTGATCCCTGTTTAAAAAAAAAAATGCCCGAAACTCACTCTTTCTTCAACTGAGCATGATGAACAAAGCAATTTCCTAATCACTGCTGGAACATGATCTTGAATTGATTGCACTGTATGAAGACAGTCTTGCTTTTATATGTTACCATTGTTTGTTTAATACCCAGGACACACACACACACACACACACACACACACACACACACACAAAGAATTAGAGGAATATACACTGCACTTTAACTACAACCTGTTTTTTGGAACTCCTCAGAAAATGATTCAAATAATAAAGAAATTTGAAGCTTTGATGATATAAGGCAATTCATTTTGGAAATACATGACAGAAGTGTTAAAATAACTTGAAGTGTTATTTAATTATTGGTAGACTGACATTATGTACTATAATAGTTGTTGCATCCAGCGTCATTATTTTAAATTGCTAGTGGTATAAACACATTTTTATGAGCACATAAAAAAGTAAATTTTTTGTACCAGGGTTTATTAAAGCTAGTGTTATTTTATGCTTACATGTTTTCATGTTTTTGGACTGCATAGGAAAACAATAGTGTATATTTGTTCAAAGTAATATTTCTTTTTTTGTTAGATTTGATTATAAACTCTTTCTTAGCCAATTGTTTTGAGAAGAATACTGTACCTAAGATCCAAAATACTGCTTTTTAGAGCATATTATTCAATTTTAAAATCAAGGAGATAATTTCTAACTTCTTTGTTGCTGTGCATCTTACATGTTATCACATATATGAAGTGTCTAACAGTGCTTGGGCCACAGAGGTTGCTAACAGATATCACTCATTATTATTATTATTGCTAGTACTATATTCTGTATGAATATTTATTTATACTTCTACTTTTAAACATTTTTTTTACTTTATTTAGTCTACAGCTATATTTCATTTAAAGCTACTTTAAGGAAGAGAGTATCTGTTTTAGATTTTATGAGGTACCTGGGATCGTGCTGAGCATACTGAAAGTGTTCGATTTAATTTAGTTCATCAGACATTCATAAAATATTAGATTGATCATTATGGATTTAAAGCAGAAGCTAAACTGCATTAGACAGTCCCAGGCTGCACAATGTTTTCTACTCCCCCCCGCATGCAATCTTTTGGTGAAAGTGGAACAGCATAGATTAAACCATTCCTGTTGATTTTCTAACTTGCTGAGTTTTCCTTCCAATTTCACAAAGTCTCACAGCTCGAGTGCTGTATTACTGAAACTTGCTTTCCTGTGCTCCTCTTCATAGGTGCAATAAAGTTCCAGAAATGTGCTGGTATTCATACTTTCTAAATTAAATTGATCTCTACGGCAACTTAGCAATTGTAATAATAACAAAATGGCAGAAAATGTTTCTTCTCCATCAGTCCTTTTCCTTCAGGGTCTAGGAAAGCACCAGGCACTAACAGAAGAAGACAGATAGAGATCTGCAAGAATATTAATTTGGGTCATATGAATGTTGTACAATGTGGGCATTATAATAATGGCGATAATAATGTCTATTAATTATTAACACTTGCCAAGCATTTTGAGATATATTATGCATATTATCTAGTTCATTCTCATAATAACTCCTTGTAAGATGAATATTATGATACTATTATATCTATCTTACAGATGTTGAATTCAATTCAGAGAGGTTAAATCACTTGCCCAAAGTCATATGACTAATTAAAAGAAAAAGTTTGGATTTAGAGCACAAGAAATATTAATTTCAAAGTTCAACTTTTCTCACTCTGCTATGCTGCTCATCTATTTTAGGTTGTTTTTGTTTAATTTTTTTTTGTACGTTGTTTAGTCTTCAATTGTATAATTTAAATTCTATTACCAATCACACACACTGCTGATTTAAAACTTCATTTTACCTGGAAATTTAGAAGAATTAGTTGTAATATTTTTCTTCTTTCTATATATCTATATCTATCTAATCTAATTATGAACATCTATTTAAAATTTGCTTTATGTTGTCTTATAAAAATGAATATTCTTTTTCATTTCTAAAACTAACTTTTCTGCTTCTATTTTTGTCTGCATCTGACCTAACCAGTCTTTGGATTTGATATTAAAAAATAAAGCCATGCCAGTGTCCTGCATGAATGTACATCTCCTTTGTATTAACAACTTGACGCACTGGATTCTTCCATGCTGAATATGTGGATGAGAATAGCAATACTGAAAGTTGTCTTCAATTATAACCTAGGTTTGATTAGTTTTTAAAAATTCAATTGTTTTGCATTTTACTGTTTGAATAATTTGCATCTCTATTGAGATTTATAGATTGAAAATCCTTAGCCTACATCTTATGATCTGAACTTCATTTCAGACTTTCTGCAAGCATCTTCAGCAAAATGTCCCAAATTCAATTCATACTTATTTTTTCTCCTATATACTAAAGTGGATAATATCACTCTTTCCACTGACCAGAAACTTTTGAGTCATCTGCCCTTTTTTCTTCCTAGATGCACTATTTTATTTGCCACCAAACTAGGTAACGTGACTTTTAAAATGTCTGTATCTCTTTCTCTTAATTTCCATAATCGTTTAATTAACTAAGGATTTTATAATAACTTGGAAAATCATTTTAACCGCCTTCCTTTAGTCATTTCTTCTAATTCTGCTGCTTGCATCTAGCTCTAATTTATTGTTCCCATTTTATCTTTTGGCTCTCTCTTGATTACCTTATCCACCTCCCTCTTTGTACACTAAACTTTATCCTTTTCCCAGAAAACATCTTACCCTACCATGAACGCATAACTTGCCACATATTTTTCTTTTCTGATGTGATGTTCATCTTCTTTCAATCATTATGTCAAATAGCACCTCCTTAGTAAATCACTTCCTGATTTGCCAAGTAGGATTCAAATTTCCCTTCATCATGATTCTGTAGTGATTTGCACATCATCTATCTTCTCTTCACATATAGCGATGTTTTACTATCATTTTATTTCCACATTTAGAATTTAAGCTCTACAAAGTCTAAAATTAATGAAAGTCTTCTTATTTTGTTTCCCAAGAACATAAGCAAAAGTCAAATTACATACTTAATAGTTAACATTTACAGGTAACTTATCTAAACGTCCTAATTGTGGGAATCAGTCATCTTAGACAATTATTATTTTTTTCATGGAAGCCATTTTATTGTGATGATTACTCATTGCCTTTCCTGGTCCACTTGCCACTCTGAAGCACACAAAGAAGAAATTACAAGCTTGAATTTTTTTTTATTTTTTTAATTTTTTAAACAAGGTCTTGCTATGTTGTCCAAGCTGGACTCAAACTCCTGAACTCAACTTATCCTTCTGCCTCAACCTCTCAGATAACTGGGAATACAGGCCTGTGCCACTGTCCCCAGCTTAAGTACATTTTTTTCCCACCTGACTAACTTAGTATCTAGTGATGTTGGGCCATATTATTTCACTTCTTTGAGGAATAATTTCTTTACCTGAAATCTGAAAATTTGTTTTTTCTGAGAATTTAAGTGAGATGACATAAGTGACGGGTCTTACGGGGCCTGCCTGATATGTCATGCCTTGTGAACTAAGCTTTTCTTTTTCTTTGACTCTCTTTATTCTTTCATCCAGTTCCTTCCCACTGTCCTGTGATTCTCTGTCTTGAAGTTTTGCTAATGTTCTCCCAGTCAGAAATTCAGATTTTCTGTCTTTAGTTTTCAGTGTTTTGTATTCGATCATTTAAAATTCGATTTTAACTTCCTAGAAGGCATATTCCATGAATTACTCCTACATTTTTATAGCAATTTGACTAGCACTCAATATACACCAAGAAGCAATAACATTTTCATGATTGATTGGCACTACTGTAAGATGACGTAATGTGCTTTCTAAGGTCAGAGCAGAAGCAATTACAGTGTGTGAGGTTGTGTCTGTGTTCTTTCTTCAGCATCAACACCACTCTAACCTTAGGGTTCATAAGTCAGGAGCTCAGTTCCGGAATGAGATGGGGGGAGGAGATAGACTGAGAACATTTACTTTTGTTAAAAAATTGTAACTTGTTAGCTTCATGTTCTGAGCACTTATTTTTAGAAAATGTATTAAAAATAGTTGAGATTTTACTCCTTAATTATTTTTTGGCAATATATTTATTTATTTCTCCTTGAAATATTTATATCAATCCTAAATTCAGACAGAAAATCAGGTTCGTATACATCAAGTGTATTTAATAAAAATAAATCAATGCACATGCAATAGTAATAGTGATAAGTCATTTTTGTTCATTCATTTATTTTTATTAAAGAAATTTGAATCTAAGACATCAAAATAGATTGTTTGTATTAAAATACTACAGTGTATAAATTTGATGAACAAGTCAAAATAATAAGTTGGAATATAGAGGATTTATTGAGGGCGTGTGGCTTTTTTAATTTTCTTAACCAGAAAATAAATACCCAAGTATTATCTTTCATAATACTGATAGCTGTAGTTTATTGAGTGCTCACCAGGTATTTTAAATTCACTTCCCCATTTAATTCTAAAAAAAACCCTCTGAGGTAAGTGCAGTCATTATCCTTCTTTTATAGACAAGGCATAGAGAGATTCAACACTTGCCCAAGGTTACAGAGCTTCTAAGTGGAGACGCAGGGCTTTGAACTCAGGTTTGCCTCAAACTCCATGCTCACAGGAGCACTGTGCTTTTCTTGCTCTGATTTAAATTTGAGTCTACCCAAGAGTGCTGAGTAGTCTTTTCATCTGTCTATCCCTCACTCACCCCAGCTTTATATAGACAGAGGCAACTTAAACAAAACAAAACAAAAACAAAAACAGACTGCTAGTTTCCAAATTTATAAACTGGCTCCCTTATCAAAGGAAAGTGAATTACAATTTCAAATAATGAAATGTGAAACAACGCTAGAGATGATGGTTAGGCTCTCAGTTTATTCCACCATATAATTTATAATGCAGTTGAAATGTCACCACAGATGGTTGGGGTTGAAAGGGCCACAGATATCATGTAGTTCAGCCCCCTAATTTTATAGAAGAGGAAATTGAGGCCCACAGAGGTTAAATGACTTGCCTAAATGACTTGCAATGAACAGTAGCAAGAAGAATTACTACTGCAAATATGCAATATTTCAGGTTTATTATGGGTTTTTGTGGCTTGCTTGAGAATATAACTATTGTTTATATCATTGCTTTTGCAGGAAAGAATGTGGTAAGAGGTACAAAATCCCGCTACAACCTCATCCAAAGGAATAAAATAAGAACTAAGGAGAAATGAGGCAGCATTAGAATGGTTTAGAAAAAGGAAAGTTAGCCGGGCTCCGTGGCTCAGCCTGTAATCCCGCGCCGTGGGAGGCTGAGGTGAGTGGATTGCCTGAGCCCGCAGGTTCGAGAACCGCCTGGGCAAGTGAGACCTCATCTCTACAATAAGTCAAAAAATTAGCCGGGCGTGGTAGCGCGCGCCTGTAGTTCCAGCTCCTCGGAAGGCTGAGGCGGAAGGATCGCTGGAGCCCAGCAGGTCGAGGCTGCGGTGGCCGGGAACTGCCACTGCACTCCAGTCTGGGCGACAGAATGAGACTCCAACTCAAAAAAAAAAAAAAAAGAAAGAAATGCTCTTTCTGTGTAGCTCTCACCTCTCCAGCACTCTCCTGGAAAATCGAACCACCTTTTTTTCTCCACACGCTCAATTTCATCTTCCTTATTCAAGGAGTTACCTTGCCTCTGCCTGGGCTCCCCTCTCTGCATTGCAGCTAGACTTTTTCTCAAGGCAGTGAGCTGGGGCAATTGAAGGGCTCATCTTGGTTTTTTTTCCCCCCATCTTGAAGGATCACTTTCCTTCATTGCTTCATATCCAATGTCTCAAAGACCTTTTTCCTCCTTTGCCCTCCCGTCCTCTGCCCTCCCCTCTCCTCCCCTTCTTCCCGCCCTTCCTTCCGTCCTTTTTCAATATGTGTTTTAGGAAGGGTTTATCAGGTCTCTGTTTTGTCAGCTGAGAGTAGGTGTTCACCTTTTTGTTCTCTTTATTATCACACTAATATCTCTCATCTACATGGTGTTTTGCAAAGCATCTTAGTATTCTTCATAAAAGTGAAGTTGGCATGTATGTGTTACTTCCTGTGAAACATAAAGTGCTTGTGAATAATCTCATCTCTAAGTATGCCTTCCTGCCCATGAAATTTGAGCCTGGAGAAGATGCGGATTAGAAGAAGAGGAGAATATTTATTGTTTGCGAGGGTGTGGACCCTGGAAAGCAGTATTCTGTGCAAGACTGCCTTATAAAAATAACCAAATGTCAAGGTGCATAACAAGCAGGTTATATTGAAAAGCACTTCTGTGGACTTTTGCCTGATCAAAATGAGCAAATGTTTTATATAATGTTTAGTCATTTATGTATTATAATTTTTAAAAGTACTGAATTTAAAGGATTGGCAGTCAGATGACCTAGGTGTGGGCTGAGTCATGGCACAAAATATTTCCAAAGTAATCAAGTTCAGTTTCCTCTTCTTGTATGTGTAAAGGAATAAAATACCTGATCTTTCTATACCAAATTTTTATGCTTTTTTGGAAAGGTTTCTGAAGGTAGGTGAGCCAAATTAAAGTTTCTACAGATGTTAGAAGGCCACATTGTCCCTGAGCATTCTTTCCCAACTCTTGCAAGTCCTGTTTTCATTGCATTTTCCATATAAAACATGTATCATAACCTCCAGGGTTTGTGCACTCATTAAAATTAAACAAATTACATTTTGGTGAATATTTGAATTCTTATACTTTCTTTCCTCCTACATTCAATTTTTTGCTAATGCCAAAAACAAAAGAAGCAAAAGAAGTGTCACATAATAGAATTAGTGCCCAAAATTGAAATACAAAAGATTTTGGAATCTAAATTGATTTGACTCTAACAACTGGTTATTTTCTGTTGGCACATTCTTTATAAGTTTTTGGGGGGAGAGGTACTTGAATTTTCAAACTTGAAAGTGCATAACAGTTTTGTAGATATGAATTCTACTTATTGCTATATTGTTTCTAATACATTTTACAGAAGCAAAAAGTCTTCGTACCGCTAAACAACATCTACTTGCAAGAGAAGAGGGAACAAAAGCTCATAAAACTGCAATAAAATATTTATTTGTCTTCAGCAATAGGATTAATTTTATCACTGCAGATTTATGACCCCAGAAATTCGTTGCTGGATATTTAATATATCAAAATAGCAGAACAAGGAGCTTGTATGAAGAAATGTGTTGTGAAACTTGTGATTTACCAGAGAGAACAGATTTTTTTTCCATAAGACTTAATAAAACAGCAGCGAAATTGAATTAGCTTGGCATAAAGTTTAATTGCCTGACAAAAAAAAAAACCTTGAAACTGCTATTGCATTACTGTTTATATACAACATATATTGTACTTGTGGATCATCAGTCCCCTAGAATCCCAGATGGACTAGGGAAGCTAATGATGGCAACAGTGTTGTAGTGTTAGTGTCTGGAAATCTTCCTTTTGATTGCCTCTTCCTATCATAAAGGAGGAAAGTTCACTGTAATGACCTTTCCAAAAGGGAAAGCAGGGCTTTATAGCTCGCTGCCTCCCCTAATGCAATTCCTTTGTCGAAAGCCTGTCTCTTCAGGAATTCCACAGCTCTTCGGTGCTATAGCACCTGAGATACTGTGCCTTAGTGACATTCAGTTTATGCATCTGGGAGCTTTTTTTATGATGGAATAGGCCGATAGCAGAAAGTCATAAAGGAACGTAGTAAATCTACAACCTTCAAATATTCTCTGTTTTGAATTGTAGCTATAGCTATGAATTACCTCTCTTTCTGCTCACTTTTTTTTCCTTATTTTTTGAGCTTCTATAAGAAGTAGGTACACACTTAGGGGGAAAAAAGCACAGTCTCTTGAGATTGTAATGTAGGAGCTAGACATCTTCATCTTCAGAAAGGTTAGAGGAATATGGACTGGCAGAGGCAGAACAACTTCCGTTCCCATAATTCAGCTAGAACAAAATTTGAAAATAGAGTCACTAAATCGATGATGTGGCCATAGAGTTTACAGCCAGAGACCACCTCAGTTCTTATCCATAAAGCTTATAACAGCTAACTTTCTTGGGAATTGCTGTGTGAATTTTCAATCAGAAGAACAGTCCCCAGAGGGTGGCTGAGTCTGGATCATTGCTATAGAAAGTAATTGAGTAAGTGAAAATATGTACCATAAGGGGAAGATGCCAACGGTTTCCTTTTAGTTTGATTTGAATGAGAAAAAGACTAAATTTATTTTCTCTCTTCCATGCTCATACCTCCTGGGGTCTGGATAATTCATGTTTTTAAAGCATGTCATCAAGAAAAGCTCTTGCTTTTCTTCGCCATATGATTTGCTCTTGTCCCATTGCATGCTCTTGGTAGTAGGAACATATGTAAATTAATCAAGTCTACAGAAGGCCCAGCATTTTCAGGCTTCCGGGCCAGGTCATATTGGTGCTGTTATTTCCAATCCCCATCCCTATTTATTAATTATATAGCCAGAGAAGATTCTGCGAAAACACACACACACAAACACACAGGATAGAATAAGCCTGACTCATTGACAACTAGCATTAGGTTTCTGTCCGTAAATATTGCTGAGGTTGATTCATCAAAATACAATGATGAGAGTTTTGTGTGGAAAATTCCACTCAGGAGTTAAAAAGTTATGTCCATAAACCTACAAGAGTTTATGACAGAAAAAGAGATTATTGATTAACTTCAGGGTAATATGGTTACATGTGTACTAGTGTTTAGCTGTCTCACTCTCACATCCCTATTAAAATAGTCAAATACTGAGGTGGAAGGATCACCTGAGCCCAGCAGGTCGAGGCTGCGGTGGCCGTGAACATGCCACTGCACTCCAACCTGGGCGACAAAGTGAGAGACTCCACTTTAAAAAAAATAAAATAAAATCGCCGAATAAATTTAACAGTAGGGAAAACTCACATCAACATCACTTATTAAAAGAAATTATTATAAAACTGCATCATATAAAAATAAAATAATATTATACACCATTGAAAAAAGTATTTACAGTGGTTAAGTGTAAAGGATGGAAAGAGATATACTATACTCATTTAAATAAAAAATAAGGGCAATAATATTAATGCCAAAGTAGATTCAATGCCAAACAAATTTAATGTACCAACAATACTGTATTTTTTATTGATGAAGGGCTCAATATTCAAAGAAAATACAAAAAACCATATTTCTTGCATACAGTACCAGCATCAAAATACGTAAGATAATTAAAATATGTAGTTGAGAGAAGTCAGGGGAAGTTGGAAAAAAACACGCCACAGTGGAAAATAAATATATTTTTTATAGTTCTGGAGAGATCGGGAACACACAAATAAATTAACAAATATGTAGTCTGTTAATATTTACATTTGGAAGCGAACCATTGATGTATGTGCATCTCCTTTAGCTGTACTATAGGAATAGAGTAAGTAATTCAACTGAAACATACCTTCTTGTTAATATTGTTATAGTATAGATCTGATGATAAATTCTCTTAGGTAAATTTAAAAAATAATAAGTATCCTACAGAGATTTAGTAGTGTTTTCCCCAACATTCAGAGAACTCTTGAAACAACGGAATCTCTAATGCCTTGCAAAATACAGCTATTGTAGAGAATACATTCTCTGACCATAATACAGTACAAGAAGAAAATAATAACAAAATCAAATGATCAAGTAACTTGACCATACCCCAAGTCTTGCAGAAGTGTACTATGATTCTTCTTCCTATTTTTGTATACGTGCTTTCTTTCATATTCTTTCAGCTTCTCGATCTAAAGCCATTCTTAGTAGCTATCGTCATTCCATATTTTTCTTTTTTTTTTTTTTTGAGTTGGAGTCCCCCTCGATCGCCCAGACTGGAGTGCAGTGGTCGCTCCCGGCCACCGCAGCCTCGACATGCTGGGCTCCGGCGATCCTTCCACCTCAGCCTTCCGAGTAGCCGGAATTACAGGTGCGCGCTACCACACCCGGCTAATTTTTTTGATTTATTGTAGAGATGAGGTTTCGCCTGCCCAGGCGGGTCTCGAACCCGTGGGCTCAGGCAATCCACTCACCTCAGCCTCCCAAGGCGCGGGATTACAGGCTGAGCCACCGAG
>CAUYQG010255288.1:0-12707 GCA_963574415.1 Tarsius wallacei
TTGATTGTGTTTGTCGTCGGGGGCCGCCCCCGCCCGGGGCCCGGGCGGGTCTCCCCCGGGCGGACTCTGGCAATCCACTCACCTCAGCCTCCCAAAGCACGGGATTACAGGCTGAGCCACTGAGCCCGGCGTGACATGTCCATTTTAACAGGACAAACAGGCCGGGCTCGGTGGTTCAGTCTGTCACCCAGTACTTTGGGAGGCCAAGGTGAGTGGATTGCCTGAGCCCGCAGGTTAGAGACTAGCCTGGGCAACTTGGCAAGACCTCATCTCTACAATACATAAAAAATTAGCCGGGAGTGGTAGCGCATGCCTGTAGTTCCGGCTACTTGGAAGGCTGAGGCGGAAGGATCGCCGGAGCCCAGCAGGTCAAGGTTGCAGTGGCCATGAGTGTGCCACTGAACTCCAGCCTGGGCAAGTGAGACTCCATCTCAAAACAACAACAACAACAACAACAACAAAGAACAAACAGATGCTATGTGAATTATGTCTTAAAAGAAGAAAAAATACCCACAACACTACCCATACACTTCAGAGAAAATATTAGCACTAGGAATCAGACCATGAAAGCAGTGGCAACAGCCTGCCTGCCAGGTTTACCTGAATGACGGCTTTCAAGTTATCCACTCCTTCATCAAGCCCCAACTCCTTCCTGCTTTTTTCTGCTTCTTTAGCTTCTTGCTCAGCCTGAAACAGAAACTCACATAAGACTCCATGGCAACCAGGAAATGCTTAAATTACAGCCTCTATTTCTCAAAAGCAAATCTATGATAATAAGATGACTTTCAATTTAAGGCTTATATGAATAGACAACTTACGTAAATATGTCACTTGTTAAAAGGCAAAATTGCTGAGAGCAAGCAGTAGACCCTCTGATTCCAATAACCATTTCTGACAAGTACTTTGGCACTCATCAATCACATGGGAAACAAAACAATATGCTAGGAGTGCTAGGAAAGGTCACTTAACAAACGATGTCCTCAAAAGTGATGCCAGGATATGATTCCTCCTCTGGAAATCTAATTTACTACATGGGACTGGTGGTAGCCTTGTGAACAATCCTTGTTTAAAATTTCTGACCATCAGCCGAGCTTGGTGGCTCAGCCTGTAATCCCGCGCCTTGGGAGGCTGAGGTGAGTGGACTGCCTGAGCCCGCGGGTTCGAGACCCGCCTGGGCAGGCGAGACCTCATCTCTACAATAAATCAAAAATCAGCCGGGTGTGGTAGCGCGCGCCTGTAGTTCCAGCTACTTGGAAGGCTGAGGCGGAAGGATCGCCAGAGCCCAGCAGGTCGAGGCCGCGGTGGCTGGGAGCGGCCGCTGCACTCTAGTCTGGGCGACAGAGACTCCAACTCAAAAAAAAAAGTTCTGACCCTCAGAAAAAACAATAGTAAATTCAACTTTAACCTCTCTTTACAGGATTTCAAGGCCACCTTCATTTGCCAAATTTTCCTAGGGCACTGTTTCTAAAATGCCACAAGAACACCTTAGGGCAACAACTATGACTATAAGAAGCCTGACCCCTCCTGAACTTTCTTTTTCTTTTTTTTTTTTGAGTTGGAGTCTCACTCTGTTGCCCAGGCTGGACTGAAGTGCAGTGGCACACTCATGGTCACTGCAGCATGCTGGGCTCAGGTGATCCTTCCGCCTCAGCCTTCCAAGTAGCTGGAACTACAGGCATGCGCCACCGCACCCGGCTAATCTTTTTGATTTACTGTAGAAATGTCTCCTCAAGTCACCCAGACTGGTCTCAAACCCGTAGGCTCAGGCAATCCTCTCACCTCAGCTTCCCAAAGTGCTGGGATTATAATAGGAGTGAGCCTCGGCGCCCGGTTCTGAATTTCTCAAATAGCAATTAATGCTATTAATACTGGGAATGATGTTACATTAGGACCTAATTATCCCAACAAAGACAGTTTCGTGTATTCAAATTATCTCTTTAAATTCAAGGTCCCTTCTCCCAACCTACACCATTTCCCCCTCAAACTATAAGGAAGTTTCTCAAACTAATAACAGTCTATTGTTGAATGCAGCTGTGTTCAGTTTCACCTGAGAAAACGGTTAACAACTTAAGATAAAAATTGTCAGCTTGAGCATTAGCAGATGTAGCCTATGAACCAAAGTGATGAGGGTGATAGAAATTCCACTTCTCCCCTCAGCTCAACACAGAGATACTGTGGCCTTTTATCTGGGCCAAAAAGGCCCTTAAAATTTTCACCAAAAACAAAAAGGTCAGCTTCCTCTCAGCATCTTGATTCTAAAAGCTGTAGATTCCCCGGCATCCCACACCCCACCCCCTCAGTTCAGCCACACACAAGGCACCTCAAGTACCCACCAAAGGCCTAAAATCTTAAATTTTCTACGTTCCATTGAACTCATTATGAAAGCCAAGTTGAGGTAATAGTTTCTTTCCCAAAAGACCAGAGACAGATGTTCGCGAATCTTGAATCCCCTCTTTTCCCCAAACACTACCTGTCATAAGCACCTTTCCTCTCCCATCATCCGCACTCCTTCCCACCCTCCTAGTTTAGTATGGGAGTAAAGGACAAACAGGCCATAATCCTTGATTCTTGACAAGTATTCCTGAAAGTGTGTTCAAAAAGACACCATCAAAATGTAGTGTTGCTTAAAAAAAAAAAAAAAAAAAAAAAAGGAAAATTCTGGATCCAACCCAAGGATCTGCACTGTTAACAAGACAGTCTCTGCCATCTTTTCCCCAACCCTCAACCTGAATAAGGGTCAATGTCTATCCTGTGTACCTGGACTCCACTACTTTATCTCCCAAGGAATGCCTCAACAAAGCTACAAGCATTGGACCATATAGAAAAAAAAAGTTCAGTGTTACTTTAAGATGATATTATTTAAACAATACTCATAGTAAAATCATCTTATGCACACACTAGAAAAAAAAGTCTCTCTTGATGAATTGGTATGTCCATCTTATTAGATGAGATCTGAGTTCAAATTAACCCTAGTCCTTATTTGAGTGGTTTGGTGTATACTTCCGTTGTTGAAAATGCCCTCAAATCCTTTCTGGAAGCAGTCAAAATATGAATAACCCACAGCACTCAAAGTCTTACCCTCCTTTTCCTTGCATTCATCTTTTGCTTCGACTCTTTGGCAAAGGCATTGTAGGATGGGACTTCTCTGGCGTCAATAGCTTGCTGGATGATCTCCCTTATCCTGGGCTCCTCCGTGTACTGCACACAAAGCACAGACTCCATGATCTGATCCATGTCACCCTTGAAGTCCAGATAGGCCTGTCTAATGTCAGCCAGCTCTTCTTCAGAGCCTTTGTACGTCTTTTCAAAAGCTTGAATGTCTTCTAGAGAGATCTGATAGTAAAGAACATATACTTTAACTTTGAGGATTTTACCTTAAATAAAAGGTACACTGGAGAGAGAGGTGTTGAAATGCTTCTCCCCCAAAACAACAGTTGCTTGAGCTGAAATTGCTGCAGGAAACCAAATTTGCTATGCCCTGTAAGCTTTTCCAGAATTCTCCCTAGGACCAGGGTAGAGAAACTTAAGCAATGTTTTCGAGGGCGAGAAAAGACTCATAAACACACAGGACTTCCGTTTGGATATATAAGGTAAAGCGCATCCCGGAAACAAATAAATCCCCTTTTTAGTCCAACAATCACACTGTCAACAGGAAACCAAAGGCCCGACTCGGCAAGTGTGCGTGCATTTCTACTTCAAGGAAAACCCGAATCCCTCCTTCCTACAAAATGAACACAGAATGAAAGACCTCAAAGATACTCAGCAAAGGACAGCCACCCAGAACGCTCCGGAGCCCCTACCTTTTTAAAGAGTAGCCGCCAGTACGCCTCCCAGTCCCGGTCCTGGGCGAGCGCAGCAGAGTCCTCGTCCACAGTGCCCTGCTCATCGTACACCGCTCTCTGCTCTTTGTCACTCAGAACGGAGTAGACCTTCCCCAGGATCTGAGGGGACAGAGTGTCCGTGAGTGGCCCCCGCGCCTCCCGCTGACACCGCGCGACGAGGAAGCGCCGAGCCGAGGCCGGGCGGGCGGCCGGAAGCCCGGAGGACCCCCCGCAGCCGGGCCGCCTCGGGGCGCGGACCCGCATACCTGGAAGCGGCGGGTGGCGGCCTCCTTGTCGCCCCCGCTCACTCGGTCCGGGTGCACCTGCAGGGACACCTTGCGGTAGCCGCGCCGGACCTCGCCGTCCGAGGCCTCGCGCCGCACGCCCAGCACCCGGTAAAGGTCGGCGGTGCCGAACACGTCCTCGCACAGCTCCAGCAGCCCCATGCCGGCGAGGGCGGCCTCCGCGCGCACGGCCGGCTGCGGCGCCGCTCCGACGGCCGCCTTTTCCCGCCTAAAAAGCCCAGGGCGCCTGCGTCACAAGAGGCGCGGAGGGGCGGGGCCGCGCTGCGCAGCCGCGCTTTACGGCGGCCGCACGCCGGGGGCGCGGCCACGGGCGCCGGGCGGGGTGGCTCCCACCCGCGTTGGACGGCGGAGTGGGCGGTCTCGCGCAGGAGCGCAGGAGCCCGTCCTCAGGGGAAGCGGAAGCAGCCCGGGCCGCCACGCCGTTCCTGGCGCGGCCCTCCTCCCTTTACTCTGGAAAGCTGGCGTCTCTTAACCCCCGGTGTCCCGGCGCAGAAGCGTGCTCAGTGGTGTCCGCACATTGGGTTGTATTGATAGCGTGTTGGCCCGGGCTGGAGTGCAGTGACACGCTCACGGACACTGCAGTCTCAACCTCCTGGCTCCGGCGATCCTTCCGCCTCAGCCTTCCAAGTAGCTGGAACTACGGGCGCGCGCCACCACGCCCGGCTCATTTTATTTATTGTAGAGACAAGGTCTTGCCAGATCGCCCTGGCTGGTCTCGAACCTGTGAGCTCAGGCAATCCTCTCACCTCGGACTGCCAAAGTGCTGGGATTATAGGCATAAGCCACCACGCCCAGCTCCGTGAATGTCTTTTAAACCTCCCAGAGTTGCCATGATTTTCAAAGCATTTCTCTTGCCCAGGTCCAAGACCAAACCCAGCTGAAGTTAGTTCCTGTCAATCTGCCCCGGCTTCAAAGTCTCCTCAAATCAACTGGAGGCAAACCAGCAACCCTGAGGGAGCTTCAATGACCCTAGAATTTGATAAATCTCAAGAGAATAAAACAAGTTGGTACACTGATAGGGCTTTAGAAGCTCCTCTACAAACTTCATATATCTTAGTCATATGCTAGAATTTGACATTTATATTACCCAGAGTGTGCACTCAAAGCACATAATTCATGCTTATGGTTGTAGGATCCTGCAGTTCTGGTGGAACAGGTAATGTGTTTTGGTTTGGCACAACCAGTCATTTATATTAACAAACTCACACCACAACGTGAGTCTATCCTAATTGCGATCTTGGAAAGCCTCCATTTTTGCTCATTTTCCCCCCTCTATGGACAACATATTGGGAAAGGTTTTCCAGGTAGGCATATTGGGGTCTGAATCCTAATCACTGGGGAAGTTTCTGCCTCTAAGCCTCCACTTCCACATTTGTAAAATGGAGATAATGCTACCTACCTTCAAGATATTTTACAATCCTCAAAAATAACCTTGTATGTAAAAGGCCACAGGTGCTTTACAATACTAGCTTTCTTCCAGTTTCTTTTTAAAAAAGTACTCACATCAATTTTGTTTCTATAAACACACATTTATTTGCTAAAAACTGAAATAGCACACTAAATTGTCCTTTTACTACAATTTGAGTTTTTGAAAACCAGAAGATCTAATTATTACGTTCTAGTCAAACTACCCAATGTTTTCTTTATATTCTTTCCCAACAAGCTACTTTCCTGCAAATTCTCAATGCTGGGTTTCATCTCACTGACTTCAGGCTTTTAAAACCTTTGGGAAGAGTTGATGCTTACTGGTTCTTCCTTGAGTCAAATCAAAAAGCTGGCTAGGAGTGGTGGCTCACACCTGTAATCCCAGCACTTTGGGAGGCTGAGGCAGGAGGATCACTTAAGCTCAGGAGTTTGAGCCCACATAGGCAATATACCAAGACCTCGTCTTCACCAAAAAATTAAAAAATTAGCCAAGTGTGGTGGCACATGTCTGCAGTCCCAGCTACTTGAGAGGCTGAGGTAGGAGGATCACTTGAGCCCAGTAGTTTCAGGTTGTGGTGAGCTATAATCATGCTCCTGTATTTCAGCCTGACTCAAAAAGAGCAAGACCCTGACTCAAAAAGAAAAAAAGGGAGGGCCAGGGGTACCAGGTGCTTAAAGGCCCATGCAAAGAAGACGCTCCAGCTGGTAATGAGATCACCCAGGTTCGCAGCAAGGTCCACACCGAGGCCTTGGCCTTCCAGGTGAGTCTGAGGAAGGAGCAGATGCGGATCTACTCTCTGGAGAAGACAGCAGAGCAGAAGACCAGAAAAAGCCATGAGCTGATCCAGGTCTGCGACCTCATCTCCATGATGGAGATCTGACTGAGGCACTCCTCACCTTCCTGTCTGTCTGGGTCTCTTAGGTTTCATGTGACTTTCTCTGTCTTAACCTCAACTCATATTTATACTAGATTGTGTTCAAAAGCAGTAAATTTTCCCTGCAGTCAAAAAATGAACAAACAAAAAAAACATGAAAAGTCTGGCTGGAGGTTTTGAAGTATAAAGTCTTGGAAGGTAGTAGATTGTAAAGCTATCCAAGAGACCCAGGGCCCAACCCAAAAGTCCAGCCTTCCCACAGCCACTGTCTTTCCTAAGACAAAGTCCAAAAAAGCTAATTAGTGCCTAGACCTAGCTCTATGTCAGACACGAACAAATCTCTCCCTGGGCTCTGCTCAGGCCAGGCAGGAAGAGCATGAATGATACAGAAAACTCCGTTTATTGACCTCCAGATATAACAAAATTAAGATTTCTGCACGAGTGTTTTAAGAGAACCTTGACCCCATTCTGGCTGAGTTCACTGAAGTCAGCTCGCTTCTGTTTCTGCAGTCTCTATATCTGTTTTCTGAGAAGCTAAGAGGAGTTCACGTGTCCGTTTCCTTCGCAGTCTCTCAGCATTTGTGATCATCATAGGATGCAGAGGGAAAAAGCCAGAAAGACCTACAAGCAACAGAATTTTCATTTATTATAGCGCCGTACAAGCCAATTTTTTTTTTTTTTGAGTTGGAGTCTCACTCTGTTGCTCAGGCTGGAGTGCAGTGGCATGCTCATGGCCACCACATCCTCCACCGTGCTCAGGTGATCCTTCCGCCTCAGCCCTCCAAGTAGCTGGAACCACAGGCACGCACCACCACGCCCGGCTAATTTTTTGATTTATTGTAGAGATGAGGTATCAGCAAGTTGCCCAGACTGGTCTCCAACCCACGGACTCAGGCAATCCTCTCACCTTGGCCTCCCAAAGTGCTGGGATTATAGGCGTGAGCCACTGTGCCTGGCCAGGAGCCAATGTTTACCTGAGGACCCTGCCTCACAGAACCGGGTCAGATCTGGGACCTAACCCAGAATACGGAGGCAAACCACGCCCCTCACTCTGTACTAGGTCTCTCCTCACCCCTATCATTTTACTGCGAGGAAACAGTGAATCACATCGACTTCCTAACACTATTCTCTTTACTTGGGAAAAAAGATAAACTGACAGATGGCCATTCAAAACACACTATTTCCATTTTTAGCATAAAACCCCAGCCACCCAAAAAGTCTCACAAAGGAGCCCACAAAAGAACTCTCCAGATTCAAAACACCAATTAGATCACAACTTCAGCCTCCCACTCAGTCGTGAGACACCTAGAGGGAACCAAAACCATCCTTCGGTCTCACTGTCCTGGAGCTGACTTGTTTAAAACAATGAGGTAAGACCAGATCTGAGTTACCCAGAAGCTTTTCCATGGGCTTGGAGAGGTGGGCCCCACAGCCAATCCAGTACCGGATCCTGTCCAGGTTGAGGGCAACGAGTTTTTCTCCGTGACTGTTGGGCAGTGGATCATAGGAGCCCAACTGCTCTACGAAACGGCCGTCTCTGGGACACTTGTTGTGAGCAGCCACAATGCGGTAGAAGGGCCGGTTGGTGCAGCCCCCCAGGGCAAGGCGGATGGTCAAGTGGCCTCCGTGGTAGGCCTTGCAGAGGAGGGTGGCTGTAGAGAAATGGCTGGTTAGGACACAAGGAATGAGAGCCCAAAATGGGCCAACTGAGGCAGGCGGAACAATTCATTCTTTCGAATGAAATGACTTCACTTCCAATCTATTCCTGCCAATCCAGCTTAGATGCTATTTTCTTTGTGAAACCCCTTGCCCACTCCAGCCAGAAACGATCTCCTCATCCCCATACCACCCTGATACGACCATTCACTAGCTCCGTGTCCTTGTCGGAGCCTTCGCTGCTTCAATAAGATGAGGCTCTCAACAAGGACTGGGTAGGGGAAAACTGAGAGAAGGGCCAAATGGGAGGCGGTGTGGCTGTTTCAGGCTCAGCTGCCTCCAGCGCGCTGGGAGGGAGCTGCTGCACCCGGTCCCGAGAGCCTGACGCCCCTGCTGCCGCCCGGAAGTTCTCGCGGGGCCCCGACGACTCACTGAGGTGGACCATGGTGCAGCCGGCGTGCGGGTCCCCGGAGCGTCCCGCTCCCCGCCCCGACCAGCTCTACGGCCTCGGCTGGGCACCGGACCGAGGCGGACGCTCGCCACAACCGAACTGGGCCTGGCCCCCGGCCACCCAATCGCGAACGCCTCGGCTCCGGAAGTGGGCTGTCTACGCGCCCGCCTCTTCCGCTTCTGCTCCTATACTTCCCACAATGCAACACGGTAACCCTTACCGTACCTTCGACTGCTGCAGAAGAGGCGCGCCTCTAGTGGTGTCTGGTGGGAGTGGCGATGCCAGCCCTGTTGTTTTTTGCAGAGGTGAGGCGTGTTGGGAGAATTCCAGGCGCGCCTGGGGAGATGTTGGACGCTCCGCAAAAATCCATCCACCTCGCCGACGTTTTTTGAGCACCCTTCGTGCCGACGTGCCGTGCTGAGCGCGCGGGTACCACAGGGCGCTGTCCCTGCCGTCGTGGGGCCCACAGTGCCCGGGGGAGACCGTGAGGTTACGCCGGAGAAACGCGGGCCATCCGGACGCGGGGCCGGGCGAGCAGAGGAGGCAAGCCCGGCACTTCTCAGGACTTCGCCAAGGAGGTAGCGTTAGGGCCGAGACCGAGAGAAGTATAAATGGCTGTAGAGTTTACTTTATTCTTCTCTGTTAACGAATTTGCTTCTCCCTTACTATTATCCTCCCACGCCATAGAGGCAGTCGCACCTTAAAGAATAGAAGTATGAGGCCGGGCGCGGTGGCTCACGCCTGTAATCCCAGCACTTTGATATCTCTCGTCCCAGAACACGGCCCCCGTGGTGAGTTTTGCGTCTGTTGCAAGATAATGGTGTCTCCTTGGAGGCCCCGTGGTTGGTGGTTACAGGGAGTCAGTATCTCCATCTTCAGCAAAGACCTCTCTGTTCAGCTTTCCAAAGGGCCTGGCCACAGCTACTATGCTGTTTACCCTAATACAGTGACTCAGCTCAGGAGTCTTCTTCTAGGCCCACCTTTGAAAATGATGCCTTAATTACCAAGTTTCAATTAGGTGAGCCTCACCAAGGACCATAGCAGCTGACTTCCTCCAGGAGCGATTCAATAATTTTTCATCAAAACCCTAGTAATGGCCCTGCTATACCTTAGTTTTATTTGTATATATGTAATTATGCTATATAATTATTATAATAATCATACTATGTATAATTTACATATAAAATTATATACCTATATATTACTCAGTATACCTAAATTAACTCCAGAGAATTTTGAGTTTTGTATTTCCACATTTTATTGTCATCCAGTTTATTGTCATCCAGTAAAACATCCAGTAACATAGCCAATGGAAATAAATGAATGGGTTTCTGTTTATGGCAAAGATTCTTTGTTCTCCAGCTTCAGACTTCATATGGTGAAACTTTCTCTGAGAAATACAGAAAATACTGAGTCCCATACAGAAAAATTCTTCAGCTGGAAGGATGTCAGAAAGATGGATTTCCAAAGCCAACTGTTTCCTGTACCATGTGGATCTCTGCTAGCAGAGCCTCATCTTTCAATTTCAGCTACATGAGAGGAAAAAAGGGAAGGATACATGTCATACTTATGTGACTTTGAAGACCGCTCATTTGTAGGGCTACAGCTACAGAATATAGTTCCTTGGGGTGGAATTGGCTCTTACTATAGTCCCTATTTCAGGAAAACTCCATTAAAAGACCTTAGAACATTGTGCTGGTTACATGGATATGTTTACTTTGTGAAAATTCAGTAGGCACTTAATGAACACTCATGATTTGGATATTTTTGGTAAGAGAACTTTATTAAAGTTTATTCCTAAAAGTGTTCACATTATCAACAGCATCTTTGGCTAATATGTAGGATTCCCATTTGGCAACTCACAGAAATCAGAGACACAAAAATTACAGGCTTATATTACATCTAAGCTTAGTTTTAGAATCTAGATGTGTAGTAAAGATATCTAGTAAGTAGCCTACTGAATACACATTCTCTCTTAATAAAAAACTACATATATATTAATTTTTTTTCAGGGTAGCAATACAATCAGCTAAAAAGCCATCTGTTCCTGCTTCCCTTGCAGCTAGAGGTAATCACATGACTAATTGTGGCCCAATGAAATGTAAACTAAAGTCTTTGGGTGGGATACCTGAAAACACCCCTTATATATTTGTTCATTTAGAGAAAGCCTTTCAAGAGAAGTGAGATAGCTAGAGCATGGCCCCATTTTTCTTTTCTCCCTGTTGTTCTTTATCTTGCCTGAAATATGAATATGGTAGTTCAAGCTACATTGCTGTCTTGCCACTATGAAGGATGGAAACTGCATGCTACAGTTGGTGAAACACAGAGATCAAGGTTGGGTCCCTGGTGACATTGTGGAGCTGTGCTACCAGCCCTAGGCTTTTCATTAGATGAGAAAAAAATAAATTGTTTAAGCCATTGTCTTTCAAGTCAAATTACTTGCAATTCATAACTAATAGAATTACTATATAGAAAATATTCATATTATGAATTGCTTTAAAGTCCTGAATTAAACCAGTACCTTCCCCCCAGTTTCCCAACCTCAGTATGCTTCAGGCAAAGAGTGAGGCATCTGCATCTTACCTTTATCGTATACTTGTAGGCCTGCTCAGCTTCCAGTTGCCGTCCAGCCTGAAAAAAGCATAGCAGCTAGTGATGATGACATGTCATAAACATTGGAGAGCAAATACATTGCCTCAACTGTTTCTACTTAAGGCAGAAGATTCTGTCCCTTCTAGTTAAGAACCTCTACATTCAAAGGAAGCTAGAAAATAAAAGATGGTAGGGAGAAAACAATTTTTAAAAAATTGCTTCTTTATTTCAAAAAACTTAAAGACAACTTAGAAAAAGTAGATATTAGAATTACTTCCATGTAGATCTGGATATGGGATAAGAACACCACTCCTCCCCAGTTGATGATATTCTTTGCGTCAGTCTTCCAAGAGCTAAATGAAATAGCACTAATTCACTATTATACTTGACAAATTTGTTTACACAGAAGGAGCATGCAAAGTTACTTGGGAAAGCTTAAATACACATAAGAAGGGAATTTAGAGAATATCTAGTTCCATTTTCTTATCAATGCTAGTCCATGTGAAATTTTTACAAGTTCACAAAACTTTCATACCCCAAACCCTTACTTTCTACAATACCTACATTTTGAAGTGTTCCCACCTGAAGTTCACTGAATTGCCAGGAGCATTTTCCAGCATACTTTCCCTTCCTACCACTATTACCTTTGTTTCCTTTTTGCCACAGGGAGGCAGGACCCAAATAATGTGAGGATTCAGAATAGCCAATACAATATTGAAAAATAATGAATTTAGCCTAGGCAACAGCACAAGTTAGTCTCCACAAAAAATAAAAAAATTAGCCAGGCATGGTGGTACATGTCTGTGGTCCCAGTTAGGAAGCTGAGGTGGGAGGATCATCTGAGCCCAGGAGTTTGAGACCAGCCTAAGCACCATAGTGTGACCTCGTCTCTACAAAAACTCAAAAAATTAGCCAGGTGTGGTAGCATGTGCCTGTAGTCCCAGCCACTCAGGAGGCTGAGGCAGAGAAATTGCCTGAGCCCAGGAGGTCGAGGCTGCCAATGCACTCCAGTATGGGTGACAAAGTGAGACCCCGACTCAAAAAAAAAGAAAAAAAATAGTTTTTTGCTATTATAAATGTTGCTAAAGTAAATATCATTGTACATGTCTTTATATTGTTCTAGATATAGCATTGCCAAATTGTAGATGTGACTAAATTATGCTATATCACACTTAAAAGTGGTTGTGGGTGTGGTGGCCCATGGGAGGCAGAGGTGAGAGGATTGCCTGAACCTAAGGGCTTTAGACCAGTCTGGGCAACTTGGTGAAACCTCCTCTCTACAGTAAATAAAAAAGTTAGCTGGGTGTGGTGGCACTCGCCTGTAGTTTCAGCTACTTAGAAGGCTGAGGCGGAAGGATCACCTGAGCCCAGCAGGTCAAAGCTGCAGTGGCCATGAGCATGCCACTGCACTCCAGCCTAGGTGACAGTGAGTCTCTGACTAAAAAAAAAAAAAATGGTACCAATTTATATCTAATTGCAATTGTGAGAATCATTATCAATGTTAGCAATACCATACTTTAATTTCTGCCAATCTAAATGGCTATGAATTTCTGTCACATCATTATTTATTTATTTATTTTAA
>CAUYQG010255290.1:0-17222 GCA_963574415.1 Tarsius wallacei
CCTCTTTTTTTGTTGTTAATTAGCCTGGTATAGTGGTGCATGCCTGTGGTCCCAGCTACTTGGGAGGCTGAGGCAGGAGGATCGAGCCTAGAAGTTCGAGGCTACAATAAGCTATGATCTTGCAGCAACCTGGATGGACTTAGAGTCTATAATACTGAGTGAGCGTTCATAGAAACAAAGAACTGAGTATCACATGTTCTCACTCATAAGTGGACCTTGAACAACTATAGAAATAGTATAAGAAAAGGATTGACAGTAGTGGGAAACAGTGGGGGTGGGGGGGGTGGGAAGGTGGGATTGGCAGTAGTGGGAATCTGCTGGGGGAAGGGGGAACACACCTCAACAACAAGGGTACCTGCACAATGAATATTTGTATACCTAACCCTGAATTGTACTCCACAAATTTAAAATAAAAAAAAAAAGCTATGATCATGTCACTATACTCCAGCCTGGGTGACAAAGCTAAACCCTGTCTCTAATAATAATAATAATAATAATAATAATAATAAATAAAATGGTTATGTTAGGTAGCTTGTACCTCAATTTTTAAAAAGCCCTTGAGTATTATCTTCTCACCTCCTTCCCCCAAACAGCCTTTGGGCCTAAGACCCCCATTCCTGGAAGCCTGCTGACTCCTGACAGTGCCTGCCTCCCTGGGGTGTCAGGCCAAAGTCCTAGCCTGGCTTGCCAGAACTTTCCCTAATAGCCAGACAGAGTTTTGACTTTGCATGGAAAAGAGGTGGCCCAGTTTCTACACTCTATCAGCGGCTGATCCCCACTATTAAACTAGCTGCATGCCCATAAATTGAGTGACAGTGTTAAGGTCTGAACAATGGTGCTCAGCCTGGGCAGGCTAGGAAGTGCTAGAGCTTAGACAAGTCTTCTCTGGATTCTGCAACATGGCCTGGCATTGAGTTAGTTTAAGGAGGTGTCAAAAAGCTGGCTAGTTGTTGGGATGAGTTAACAGAAAGAAGAAGGGAGAAAAAATGTGTTTGTTTCTCATTCTCTAACTACTTAAAATGGTTTCCACATTCAAACTCCTTTGAGTTTTAGAGAAGGGGTTGGAGAAGCGACGAGTTCATCTGCTTACTAAGGTGGCCAGAGAGAGCTTTATTTGGATCTCAAGAGGGCAGTTTCTAGCCTAAAGAGGTCTCTGTACTAGACCAGTTTATCAAAGACAGAGCTGCATGCAGTGCCTTTATCATACCGAGATGCTCTGGATGTTTGCCTATGCCCGATTTTCCTGGGAATCCAGTGGAGTGCAGATGACACGTGTCTGTGTCTAAGAGAGCATGCACGTGTGCACAGTATGTGGGAAGAGGCCACAAAGGGGGGCTTGCCCTAAGCCCTGCACCCCCAGCGATGGCTCAGCTAAAGGGAACAACAGTTACCACTGGCCCAGGACAATGACTGATTAAACATCCCAGAGCTGCTCTGCCCCTCAAGGACAGGGGCTTGGAACCCAGAGCTTGTGGGGAGGAAAAACAGAAAAAGCAGCCCTCCTGCCCCGTGCCAGGGAGAGGCTGGGTCAGGCTGTGTGGATCTGAGGCCTGGTACTCTAGGGTTTAGTCAGTTTGATTGAGACCCAGGTAGAAGCTGGCTGAGTAGAAGTCAAGACCTCCCTCAGGGGCCTCCTGTCACTCTCCCACACCCACCTTGTCCTCCTTTCATCAGGACCTTTACTCTGGGTCTCTTTGTTTCTTCTACCATCATCAGCTACTTCGTTCCCTTTGTTCAATAAATAAATGAGCTCCTGGTTGGGAGCCCAGAACTGAATCTCTGGTGGTACAGAGGTTCAGGACTAACTAGGGCCAAAGCCCAGGAAAAGAAGGGAGAGATCTTGGGCAAATCCTCAGTCCTGTTGGCTCCTGGTCTGAGAGGGGCTCTACCACCAACACTGAAGAAGCCTTTAAGAAGGTTTTCAGAGATACAACTCCCAGCTGCTCCGTCACTCAGGCAGCCTGAAGAAGTAACTGCCAGTGCAAGGGCCAAGCTGTGATGTCACAAAGGGGCGGGGTTCCTTTATTCAGAGGTCAAGTCTGAGGAGATTCCTACTGAGCATGCCCAAGCTAGACTCCCCTCCTTCCCTCCTCCCCACTGCCCAACTCAGTAGAGCTATCTAACTGCAGACAAACAGCTGCTATCCACTAATGAGAAAATAAATGCACGTTGGCTTGTGGCCCTTGCCATGGGCTTCAATACCAGACACTTTTCCAGAAGGGGCAGGTGAGGGAGGAAAAGAAAAGAAGGAAAGAAGGGGGATGCCGGGATGCCAAGGGAACATCATGTTACCACAGGCAAGGGCTGTGAGGTATAAAGCTTTGGGAAGAGTCCCAGGGGTCCCACTCTGATCACAAACAAGAAGAAACTGCAGAAACAAAAGCAAAATGCTAAGTGTCACTTCTTTGCGACTGATTCTATTCAAAGCACAGATCAACCATTCTGCTCCCAACTAGATCTATCAGTGGAGCTGCTGTCCCACAAAGAGATCTACTCTAGATACCTAGCTGTGAAATGGGTCCCCATGGGTCCCTGAAGAGGGCCCTGAAGAGGCTGCATGCACTCACAGGAGGAAGTGGCCCTTTGGGCCTTTTAAAGTGAACAGAGGCCAGGCGCAGTGGCTCACGCCTGTAATCACAGCACTTTGGGATGCCGAGGCAGGAGGACTGCCTGAGCCCAGGAGTTCAAGACCAGCTTAGGCCACATAGCAAGAATTCACCTCTACAAAAAATTAGCCTGACATGGTGGTGCATGCCTATAGTCCCAGTTACTAGGGAGGCTGAAGGGGAAGGATCACCTGAGCCCAGGAGGTTAAGGCTGCAGTGAGCCATGATCATGCCCTGCACTCCAGCCTGGGTGACAGAGTAAGACTCCAATTCAAAAAATAAAAAATAAAGTGAACAGAGATTTTGGACATGTTTGGAAGAAAGCATGTGAAGAAGGCAGATGCCTCCCATGGGCGCTGAGACAGAAGGAGATGAAGAGGATGAGCTCACAAGTACAGGTCTCAGAGGCCAGCCCCAAGGATGACAGCTTCAAGTGTGGATCATGCTTACCGCTGAGAAAGCGCTTCATGGTATCACTGCTGGCCAGCTTCAGGGCCGTCTGACCCGAGTAGGTAGCCAGTGTGGGATCGGCCCCATAGGACAGCAGGAGCCAGATGGTCTCCAGGTTGTCGTTGACCACAGCATCATGAACTGGCCTGTGGAAGTGATACAGGGTGAGGACAACAGGGCCCAAATAGGAACTGGGGTGCCTAGGCTTCGGGTTACCTCATCAGGGAAAACAAATGAGATGACCTCAGGGTAACCCTGGTGTAATAAGGGTTAAGGCTTAGAACAGGGGAACTACCTCTGGTCTGAACTCCCCACTGCCCTCTCCCCACCTCCTTCTCCTCTCTCTATACCCCTTTCTCCTCCCTCCCATTACTCTCTCTTATGTTCCCCCCATGTCTGAGACAGTCCCTAGGGCCAATGTAGCTCCATTGGTGTTTCTAGAGTTTGGCAGAGAATGGGACACTGACCTAGAATAAAGTTAAAGCAGCTATGGGGGGAGCGGGAGAGGGACAAGCTGAAGGACCCAGGTGGCTTCCCAAGAGCAGGGATGAACAGAGGGGCTCCACATGCCAGGTAGCAGCCAAGCAGAACCCCCTACTTGGTCTGCAGCGCCTGTCTATTTTTCCCAGGAAGTAGGCCCTATGGCAGAACAGAGGAGAATGGGTACAATTTCTCTAACACACAGCAGGTACATTTTTCTGCATGTGTACAGATAACAAATTTTATGAGATCAAATTTTAAAAATCACATCTGGAATGTTATCCTCAGGTCAACCTCCCAGTTCCTAAAGCCTCAGATTCTGCCTGACATAAGTGCCACACCAGGATGAGTTGAGGGAAGCCCAAGTGGTCTTCCTAGGGAGAGTTGCATGTGATGGGATGATCCCTAGACAACCACAGCCCTCCCCTTAGTAACCAATGTGGACTGGCCATCCGGGAGCTCATCAGCCCCTGCCTAAACCAGTTCCCTCTTCAGTCTGTAGAAGTCTTTCCCAAACGCCTCCTGTCAAGGCCTCTCTGCGACTCGCAGCCTGGTGTGAAAGGTCCAAGCAGGGTAAGCTCTGAGTGAGGGGCTGAGCTGGGGGTGAGGGTGGGACTCAGGGAAGAAGTAGCCTTCTTGCCTTGTGCCATCCTGGGCACTGCAGTTGACATTGGCCCCATGCTCCAGCAGGATGTTCAGGATGTCAGTCCAGCCCCGGGAACATGCCTCATGCAGGGCTGTGTAGCCAGCATTGTCGCGATGGTTCACATCCTCACTGTCTTTCTGGAGGCAGTAGAGAACAACGTCCTGTGGGGACAGGGACAGCTCCATGAGTAAAGATAGCTAGTTCTTGAACTCATTCCAGTGAGCCTTGAAGCTCCCTAAATATCTGAGGAGTCTCAGAACCCGCCGTACATGGCAGGGACATGTCTCAAAACCTTTCGTTAACAAAGTCAGTTTTCAGCTGGACACGGTGGCTCACATTTGCAATCTCAGCACTTTGAGAGGCCAAGGCAGGAGGACTGTTTGAGCCCAGACGTTTGAGACCAGCCTAGGCAACATAGCGAGACCTCATCTCTATAAAAACAAACAAACAAACAAACAAAAATTTGTCAGGCATGGTGGCACACACCTGTAGTCCTAGCTACTTTGGAGGTTGAGATGGATCACCTGAATTCAGGAGTTCGAGGCTGTGGTGAGTGAGCCGTGATCATGCCACTGCACTCCAGCCTGGGTGACAGACATCTGTCTCGAAACAAACAGTCCTGGGCTGCTGTCGTCAGGACCCCAGCTCTGGGCTGTTTCCTTGGCAGTAGGGAGACATTTCTTCAAACCAAGAACACTCATCTGGGCGGCAATTGCTGGGGTAAGGTCCTCAGAGAGGCTCATCTGCCCATCCAGAGCTCAAGTGCTCAGACCTCGATTCCCTGAGCTCGGAAACCCAGCCCCAGACCAGAGAAATGAGACATGTGGTGGGGAGCACAGCCTCTGGTGGTAATTTGAGAACAAAGACAAAAGAATCGCTGTAAGGCTATCCCCAGATGCTGGTCTCCACAGGACCAATGTTCACACCAGAGCAGTCAGTTCTGGTCCGCCCCTCAAATCAGGATCCTTTAACGTATAATCCAGTACAGTCTGAGATAAGCAATGGGACTCTGGGGACTTGAGGCACCCTAGCTAGTATGGGGCAAAGCTGGTGAATGTACTCAGGGGGAGGGGAGAGACTGGCAGTGTCACTGGCTACCTGGCTTTTCAAGCAACAGACCACGCTGTACACATCACCAACCCTCTCCGGGGCACTAGGAAGATGGGTTACTCCACCATTCTGCCTGATAGCTCAGGGCTGATCAGCTAGAGTGTGTGTGTGCCCATGTCAGGGGACTGCCGTTCATATACAGAAACTGCCTTTACCTGGGAGAAAGTGTGAGGCCTCTCCTCACTAGTAATGCATATGTTCACCTCTTTCCCAAGGCCCCAGAAGGCTCCCTCTGCTCCCTCCTGACAGGCTGCCCCTGCGCTCCAGCCCTGTCCCCTTTGCTTCTCTGATGGTTTTCCTGTTTGCGGTTTTGCCCAGAGTACAAGACAATTCACCTTGATGGCAGGGATTGGTCTCACTCCGCAGTTATCCAGGCACCCATACTAGGTTGCTTGACGGTGAGACACTATCATGTCAGCTTCTGGGGCAGGCCTGGGAGTGTGGCTGGCATGAAATGAGTCAGGTATAGGGATCAAAAGCCTTACAACAAAAGGCACACGCTGTAATTAACCCAGCAACTCCACTGCTAGGAGCAAACCCTGAGGAAGTAATCAGTGTGGTGGGCAAAGATACATATTCAACAAAAAGTGGAGAATGGAAATGTCCAACACAACTAATTATGGTGAGTGAGTTGGTCTTCCACACTTACACTGGTCCTTGGGAATCAAAAGACCTTGGTTTGAATTCAGACTCACATATATAATATGTAGTAGTTGAGTGATCTCGGACAAATCACTTAGCACTAAGTTATTTTCTCATCTGCTCAGCCTCAATTGTCTCATTTATAAAATGGGGATAATAAATCCTACATCCAAAGGCTTATGATGAAGATAAAATGATATGAAGTAATCAGAGCTCTTAACATGACAAAACGTGCTCATTAAATACCAGCTTCCCTTCCTGCCTTTTTTCCAGTCTATAGGGAAGTAGTATAAGGTGGGATTCTCAGCCTCATCCCCAACATACTCATGGCCCCTCTACCGAAAGCCAAAATGAGTGGAAGCTGGAGGAGGAAATGAAGAGTGAGCAATAATCACTCCTTGTTTCTTTCTGAGTGGGCAGACCACCATACAGGGAAATTCAAGACAACGGTGAAAATCCAAAAATCCCATCCTGGCCTAGGAATGCACTGCACTATATTGGGTTACCCTTTCAGTTGCATTCATCCCAATTTGACATTCAAATGAGCTAGCATTCCCACACACTGAGATCAGAGGGACCAGGGCAAGCCCGCCCCAGGGACCATCTGGGAGGTGGAGGGAGGCCAGCCTGGACTCAAGCCCCACAAGAGCCCCAGAAGCTCAGCCCCTCTGCAGGTCAGGAGATCCCTTACCTTATAGCCAAGACGTGCCGCCCTCTGCAGGAGGGTCTCTCCAGCATTTTTGTTCACTATGAGCCGACGTGCCTCTGGGGGGATCTGCCGGGTTGTAGGTGACTCTGAGGCCTCCTCTAGGCCGGCACTTCGGGACTTAGAGGGTGTACATGGTTCTGTGGGTTTCAGTGGGGTGGGAGACTTGGGCGATCGTGTCTTCTGCTGGCTCCAACGACCTTTGCCCTGGAAAGCAGAGATGCAGTCCTGGATCAGGCCAGGTAACATATCCCATCCATCATGGCCACTGCACCCAGCTGCCAAGGCCATCTCACTTCATCTGTGTCCATGCTGTGCTCTGCTTACAGTACCCAAATGGCCCAGACCCGCTAGGTTTGAGGCTAAAGGATGGGCCAGTCACTAGCCTCGTGAAGTCTCTCCAGGGTCAGCACAGGGCTCCCATGCCTTTCCTCCCAGTGGGGAGATGTGAAGAGGCTCAAATCCTCAACCCCATAAACTAAGGAATGACCAAGGGATTGGAAATCAGAAATGGAAGGGACAGCCCAGCTTTTCTCAAGCACTCGGCATGACTTCTTTACCAGCTTCAGGCTCCATTTGTTGTAGTTTTTGCAAGTCCTATCTATAAATAAACAGAAGCAAACTCTGAGAATAAAGAGAAGTGGAGACGGCTATCCAACAGGAGTCACAGTTCCTAAAGCCTCCCTCTTGCTGCAAAAACCTTCCCCTTCCACAACCAACCCTCAAAGGTTTTTCCCATCTTTCACTACACCATGTCCCCGACCACACTCAGGCTCACAGGGGTGGTGGAAAGTGTGCAGGTTCAAGCATCAGGTGGACCCGGTTTGAATCTTGCCCCTGCCATCCACTAGCTACAAGACCTGGGACAAGGCCTAACCTCTCTGAGTCTCACTTTCTTCCTCACAGGGTCTATAAGATAATGAACTATCAAGGTTCCAGAAAATGAATAGGAGAGTTGCTCACAAAATGTGAGGAGAGTCCTATCCTCATGAGTGACTCCTGTGTGCCCCCCCCCCTTCCCCCTGCTTTGAACTGGAATGTCTACAGCGGGCTTCCACGCCTGTCCCACTGTGGTATATTGGGTCTATGGGGGCAGGTAAAATGTCTCTTTAGTTCAGGGGTCTTCAGACCAGGAAGAACTGTGTTCAAGGAGTTGTACTCAAGGAATCAGATCAAAGAAGCCTATGTGCACCTGAACCTAAGTTAGATGATGAGATTTCCAACTTGGAACTGATGTCATAACTGGGTGAGACTTTAGGGGGACCCTGGGAGGGGTGGTATACTTTGCATGTGGGAGATACATGAATCACTGGGGGGGCAGGGGCAGAGTGCAGACTATGGAAGCCAGTCTCCAAGATGACCCTGCTGATCCCCTTACACTCATGCTCTTGTATAGCCCCCTCCTATGTTGGGTAGGGCTGACCTGTGGAACCAACAGGAGACTGCAGAAATGGTGGTGTGTGCCTTCCAAGGCTAGGTCCTAAAACACACTGTGGCTTCTGCTTTGCTCTCTTTTGAATCACTCGCTGTGGGGAAAGCCAGCGGCCACGGCCCAAGAACATACCCTTTGGAGAAATCCCATGGGGCAAGGATCTCTCCAACAACCAGCATCAACTTGCCAGCCATGGGAGCGAGCTACCCTGGAAGCAGATCTTCTAGTCCCAGTCAAGCCTTCAGAGGAATGCTGCCCTGGCTGACACCTTGACTGTATCCTCAAGAGCGACCCCAAGCCAGGCCCAGCTAGGCAGCTCCTCAATTCCTAACCCCCAGAAACTGTACAAGATAAAAGGTGCTTCTTGTTGTGTAAAGCCACTAAGTTTTAGAGTAATTCATTATACCACAATAGATAATATAACCTACTTAGCCACATCCCTCAGAGCATCAAACTCTCACTTCAATCCTATGCCTTCTACAACATTCTACAACACTCTGCTGGGCCCACTGCCCTCTTCCTCCACATATCCAGAGCACCTAGTCTGAATCACATAATCTGACATCTGATGCCTCCCTTTCTTCTTTACTTCCAGTGTTTCATGGTAAGTCTTGCTTCTCCCGCTAGGTTTTACGTTGTGGAGGGACAGGGTTCATGTTATCATCTTTTTTTCCGTTCCTTATAGCACTTAACTCAGAGGTGGGCACAGTACTGCAACAAATATTTGTTGACTTGACTCAAAGCTAGTCATGTGCAGAGTCCTGGGCAGCCAGAAAAGTCACCTAGAAAGACATGAAGTCAGGAAAGAAGCAGCAGTAGAAAAAAGCAGGGCATTTGTTTCCTCTGGTCAATCCCAAAACAACGAGAAACCACAATAGTCCTCATCCTGAAAGGGCAGAGGGGTACAGGTCCTAGCAGGAAGGCACCAGCTATGAGGGCATGATGCCACTTTATCACCAGGAGGCTAGGGTTTACAATGGTAGGACTGGAGGATGCTGGGTAAAGTATCCAGGATTTCACTAAGCCAAGCCAGGAATCAAAGGGCGACTGACTCTCTTCTGGGGGCCATAGCTGCTAGAGAGCAATGAGGCAGGCTGCCTGAGATGGGGAGGAGCAAGAACAAGTCGGGGGATCCCTCTCCCTCTTCCCTTCCCCCCTGGCTCTGAGACCCTGTGGGAAGAAGCCCTTGGCTAATGCCCCACTTCAGCGTTGCAGGAGCGTCTCCCATCCACACACTCCCCTGCCCCCACCCCCTTCCACCTCTGCCTTGTCTCCTACTACAAAGCCACACACTATAGGGGCAACCAGAGCAGGTGGTAGTGACTTGGAGAAAAAGAAAAGCAGGAGAGAGAAAAGAAAGCCCTGGAGACGGACAAAAACCTCTCCAGAACATTTCAGCAGACACACTGCCAGGCAGAATGGCCAGACAGAAGTATCAGAGTGTGCAGCTGGGAGTCAGGCAGCTGGTTACCTTTGTGTGGGATGGGGTCATCCATCTGAGTGTCTGGGGAAAAGCAGAGGGAAGGGGAGGGGGAGGCAGGAGCCTGGGATGCCCACCTTTTTATCAGAGCTGCCCTGGGTGGCAGCGTTTTCTGTCCAACTGCCTCCCTCCCCAGTGTCTCCCAGATACAGACAGAAGCCATGCATTCAAGATCCTGAGAGGCATATGGAACGAGTCAGGGCTCCAGAGGCAGACAGGCCTGCTTCACGTCCCAACTCCATCACTTAGGACTGCCCTTAACTTCCTCAAGCCTCAGTTTCTTCACTACAAAATGAGGATAATCAAAGTGCCTACCTCCCAGAGCCACTGCAGGAGTTAAGAGTGATAAAGTGAATGAAGCACTTAGCACAGACCAGAGTTCCCGGCTCTTCCCCTTGGCCCTGTTCTTCTCCCACTCTGGGGGTATCTTGCCACACCATACCTCTGTTCCCTTATTCTTGCCTCTGCCTGAAGCACAACGATGCACACCAACCCTCAGAGTGTACTTCTATGGTTATCAAAGCCTGTCACAGACATTGCCTCCTTTGTTTCCCCAAGCACCCTTGTGAGACAGAAAGGGCAGGGAGCATCAGTTCCATTTTAAAAGACCAGGAAATAAGCTTGAGTACCTTGTCTGAGCTGGACTGAAGTTCTGGGAGTGGGCAGGGGAAAGACAGGGAGACAAGCACCTGGGTCTCCCATCTTGTGTCGGTGCCATTCAGGGTTCCCTGCCCTGAAGCTGGAGCGAGTCATAAAAATCACAACCACCAAAACAAGCCTAAGATGATCTTCTGGTTTTGACTGTCAATGCCAAATACATATTACGGGTATACATTTGAACATAGACCTTCATTTCTCTCAAATGTAAAGTTCATGCAGGATGAGGACTGTCTGCTTTTTGTCTTATGGTACAATATGAAACCTAACACCAATGGCGTGAATATCAGACCCCAAAGAGATGTTGATATTGAATGGAGGGGGGGCTTCCTAGAAATGCTTGTATAGCTGCTGATTGGTGAGTGCCACTCACTCGTTCCTGTGCTTCCATGAGCAGCAAAGAAGCTGGGAGCAGGGGTGGGAAAGGGCAGCTATAACCCGGGCCCAAGTGGAATTCCTTTAGCCCCACCCTCAAGCAACCTTTGTCTGGACATCAAAATCCTTGCTCCTACAAGTTGTTTTCTACCTTGATTGACTCAGAAAGCTCCATGATTGGTTTCTAGTGAGTTAAGCGGCAACAAAAGCTTCTTGATTGAATGTTAACAAGCTATTCAAGCTAACATCCTGTCAAATTCTTTAACTCTTCCTTAACTCAAAGAAGGTCCAAGGATTGTAGAGAAAAATCTGGACCCTACAGTTAACTATAACTTTAGTTCTGTTCTTCAAATCTGCCCCCAGCCCTTCTAGAACTAGTTTGGAATACTTTAATAAATATGGGTTCACTTATCCTCCCCATCTCCTCCCTCCCTCCTCCCCTCCCTCAGAGGGTTTCTGACTGAGCAGCTTGGTGGGAAGCCTGCCCCCTCTGGCCCACCCTCTCTCTGTACAACCCCCCTTGAGAGTGACACACCTTTGTCTCTTCTGAGACATTTGCCATGTGCTTGGTCTTGCACTTCCGTTTTCCTGATGGCTTTTCTGAATTTTCAAGGCAGGCTGGCTCCTCCAGGTTGTTTGGGAGGAAACCGTTTGGTGAATCCGAGATCCCCTGGGCTTTGTTGGGCAAGAGAAGGTTCCTGTTCCTGAGGCGGTGCTCCGAACTTTGGGAGGAAGCCTTCTGCTTACGGGCCTTTAAATCTGAAGGCAAGAAATGGGAAAGAATGGATGTCAGGGAAATGGAACACACAGAAAAGCAACGCCTTCCCCCAAGATGAATCAGAGGACTTTGGGGATTAGAATCACAGCGCAAAGTTGTATAACTATCAGCTATCAGTACCTAGTGCAGTGCCGACTATTCCACTCAATGCTTCTTAAATGGACATGCTATACTTCAACACCAAAGTCCCTCCTCTGCAAGCAGGAGGCAGCTCCCAGCCCTGCCAGCAGGGGGCGGCCCATCTGGCTGTCCCCAGGATGAGGGTAATTTTAACAGGATTTCACCAAATCCCAGAGCAAACTGGAATTTTTTTTCAGTTTTTCCCCACCCCACGCATCTCTTTCTCCACTCCAGGATGAAGTCCACCTTAGTGGTTTTGCTGGCATTAAGCATCGAGTATGCAGGACAGAAGTAAATGGCAGAAGGCGGCCTTCATAGCCTCAGCTACCCACCTGACTATCCTGTTTGTCACTCTCCGAGGACACAGAGATCAAACACAGAAACTCCCCGAAATCAGAAGATGCCATGGGTCTACTTAGGTGGAGTCACGAGCAAAACCCTGCTGCCCTCCCAGGGTGGAAATCAAGTCACCAGTGTCACTGGAAAACACTGGGCAACATCTCTAATTCTAGCCATAGTTTGCTGAACAAAACATGTTCTAATTTCCAAATGGCCTGCTAGGAACTCCTTGATCAACAGCCTCATCCTTTAGGGTCTGTCCTAAACACCACGTGGATGGGCGATAGATTGTACTTACCCTTATCTCTTAACATTAGTGTTACATGGCTTGGCCACTAACTGTGTGACTGGCCAGAGGCAAGTCATAATTGTTCTGAGCCTCAGTTCCCACATCTGTAAAATGGGGAGACTATAGTATACATCACAGGAGTGGTAGGAGAATTAAATGAGACGTAATAAGGAGTAAGGCATTATAATACATATAAGGCATTATTTAAGTGCAAGCTCTTGAGGTAGGGCCATGCCTGAGTGTTACCTCCCCAAAAGGACTGAACACCATGCCCAGCAAATGGCAAAAAATCAGTAAGTCTGTGAAGTGAATTAACTGCAGTCTCCATTTCTTCAATTTGGGAAATAAAGGGATTGAGATCCAACAGTTCTCAGCTTGGCTCCCCAGACCTCGACACAGGCTCTCACGTGTGGCAATGCCAAAGGCAGATCCAGATACAGGAGTCAAGGTTCCAACACGAAGAGTTGGTTGCAGCTTAAGTACAGCTCCTGGAAGGTCAGCTGTCACACCACCTCTTTCTCCCAACTAGCCCCGGCCTGCTAGTGGGTCCCCACATCCTGTCCAAGAACTGCTGTACTACATGGTCTCTAGTTGCACTTCTAGCCAGAGCATTCTAAAGTCAGGCTTTTGATGCAACAAGTTTGGGCTGAGGCAAAAGAGGAAGAAACAAAACTGTGCCTTGTGAGGACCTCAGGAAACAAGAGAAAGTCACATTACAGCATTCAATGCTACAAGCAACGAAACAGCCCCCTATGCCATTCACCCAGGTCAAGGCAGGCTCTGGGATTTATCCAGTTGCAAAGGAGCAAGGGGGCTTTATAGCAGCACACAAAGGACCAGAGTAGGGCTAGCAGGTGTGTGAATACAAGTAGCTCTTCCTACCCCCTCTCAGGTCAAGAAGGGAGACAGCCAAGTCCAGGATGAAAGGAAAGGTCATGAGGCTCAGACAGGAGTCAAGGGACCCGCCTGGTTTGGCCCTTGCCAAATTCCTGCATGAACATGCCATCATCAGATCTGGAAGAAGATGATCAGACCACACACCAAACCCAGCAGTCCCAGCAAAACCCCTAGACACATCCATGGAGGCAGAATGGCCTACTTTCCAACAATTGGAGCTTCTCCCAAATCAAACAGGATGGCTTGATCGGTGGTGTTCTCCATGTTACTGGAGATTTGTTCACAAAAAGGCTAGTAGCTACCTGTCAAGAATGCTAAGGAGATCTCTATCTCTGCATTGTGTGGCCGACTGGACCAGGCAACCTCGGAGGTCTTTCTGGTTCTAAGAGCCAACAAGTTCCACAGGAAGCTTCCAAGCTAGGAAACCAGCCACCATCAGGAAAGATTAGGTGATACACAAAAGCTCCTCTTCACACAAGTGGCCGAGGCCAACAGCCTGACAACCCATTCCTGACTAATCCATGATGGCTCTGGCAGAAGAAAGGGAAAATTGTCCCCACTCTCCCACACAGTTGATGAAAATTAGCTCAATCACCCTCTTGAGCATAGGGATGGGTATCATATATATCTCCTCTTAAACAGAGTTGGAAATGAGGTTAAGCCTTCTTTGCATTATAGTAAACCTAGAATCTACTACCCCCTCAATAGGAGGTTATTCAGTTTTAGCTAATAGGACGACTGTGGATGTCTACCGGCAGCTCAGGATGAATACATTACAGGAGGCGATCAATTGGTGCTTCCAGGGTAGAGGTCAGAGAATGAGAGTGAGAGACAGGCGTTCTTATGAAACCTAGAGATAAGCTTTTTGTTCATTTACAAATCTACTATAGGAATGGGCCTGAACAGTCTTTAGTGGAACATACTGAAACTCTTATGACAGTCTGTGCCTCCACACTGTATATTACAGCATTTGACGTGGCCAAATAAAGCCTGGGATTTCTTTTTCCTGCTTTCCCAGCACAGGTCCAACAAGAATGATGCCACCTTGGGTCATCTCAAAGCTTCACTTCACCTCCGAATAATCACGGTGGCTTTAACCAAAAAAGCGAAGTTGTGCCCGTTTCTACTTGAAGTCCTTCTGTTGGTTTGAGGGAACCACTGTACTTCTTTTTAGCTTAGGGGCTGGAGGCATCCCAGGAAAGGCAACCAATGCCCTCTTTCTTCTTGAACCCAAGACTCTAGGAGAGAGAGAACCTGTCCTCCCCAAATACTCGACTCCCTCAAGCCAACCGGTGAACTCCCTGGTATCAAGTTGTCCCATGCCAAAGATGTCACCGTGGCCTTGCCCACGCGTCCAGACTTCTCTAAGAAATCGGAGGGCTTGGGCTTCGTGTCCTCAGCTCATCTGTAGGCCAGTCCGAACTCATTCAATGTCAACCCAAAGCCAAAGGCTTGGGGCTGGAGTTGAGTGACCCCCTCTGGCAGCTGGAGATCATAGCACCAGGTTGCTCTGGGTCCTGAGGCCTTTGGCTGGCGTAGAGATGCCCGAGGGTTCCCAGAAGCCAAACTCGCCATGGTGACAGCAGTCCCCGGCCAGCCTTACCTGCTCTCCCTTTCCGCCGCTGCTCTTCTTGCTCCGTCAGGTATTCCCCAGTCTGATATTTTCGGCTCTTCTGCCGTCTCCGCTTCTTCCTCTTCACCAGGCCCTCTTCCTCATCTTCTTCCTCCTCCTCATTGGTGTCCCACATTTGCCGGGCAGCCTCTGTCCTCCAGGGCATTTCTCGGGCTCGCCACAGGTGTCTGCGGCCCTGGCTCAGCAGAGTCTTGTCCTGGGCATGATGGCTGCGATACTGGGTGTCCCGCTGGGTCTTCCTCACCTTTCGACGCTTAGCCGGGATGGGGGTCACCTCCTCTTCCTCTTCTGTGGGGAAGACTTCCTGGCTTCCCATGTCACTGTCTGCCATACCAGCAAAGGAGCTACAGATGCTTCCTGTGGATGGGACGTACAGAGGACGGTCAGGTACTTCTTCAAAGGACTAAGTATGGTGGCGAAGCGAGTGCCCTGGACTAGCAGTTTGAAGGTCTGGATTCAAATTCAGGCTCTGCCAGTTATTAGCTGTACACTTCGGGAAAGTTCCTTCACTGTGGTTTCCTCATCTATAAACAGGAATACTGTTCTCCCCTTACTGATCTCACAGGACTGTTTTGAAGCTCCAATAAGATCTTTCACCCGTAAGTGTTTTACAGAGTCCAATATACCAGAAAACTATCAAATATTAAAAACATACACCCTTATTCATCCATGTTACCGTGTCACTTGAATTCACTCCACAAACTCTTGCTCAGCACTTACGAAGAGCCAAGCATTGTGTGAGGGGCAGGAGAGGACCATGGGTCCCTGGTGTGTGGGAGATAGGGGTATAGGAGAGGGCAAGGGAGAGCACAGCCTCTCTGAAGCACCATCAGTCTTGGGGACAGAGCACCCCTGGACAAGCAGAGTCATCACAAGAGAAGAGTCTCAGGAAGAGCGAAGCAAGGAGTCCCTTTCCTATGATCCTGTGACACGGCCTGGTTGAGTCACGCCCAAATGTGCACAGCCACGCCTTCTTCCCTTAAAGTGACCCCACCTCCTCCAGTGTTGCCTAGAGTTCAGGGGTGGAACTTTCTCCAAGGCACCTCCCCCTACCCGGTTGCAGCTGTTCCTCACTGCTGGGTAGGCACTTCCCCCTCCTCTCCCATCATCCCAGGATGGATGGCACCTTTCCTGCCTTCCTCGGCCACCTTGCCAAGAGGCCATTTTCTCTCCCTACTCCTTCAACTCTGCTAACAACAAAAGTACAATCCTAAATTGGCCTGGTTTCGCACAACAGGAGATTTGACACCTTCCTCGGAAGCAGCTGTGAGACACTACCATCTTTCTCCCAAGGCCCAGCTATTAACTCGACAATCTCCAGACCGAAGCGAGGTCAGCAGAAGAAAGAAATGGTTGAAGGCAAACAGAGCAGCCCTTGACCAAAGCTTCAAGTTACTCAGACTGCTTAAAGACAGCAAATAACCAGCAAACTTTCCGTTATACAGAACAGGCAAGGCACGAAGTGTTCTGGTTAATCTAATATTCTGGTTAATACAGAATCACCACAAAGATCACACAGGGATCACCAATTTCCAAAGAATCAAATACAGTACAATGTGTTTAACACTCAGATGGGACCGGCTGTAATGCAATCGCTCTTTGATGATTCAGAGGACACTTCAGGATTTTGCGACGCCTCCGGGCCATCATTACGAGCCCCAATTACCACCGCGCTCGCCATGTGCAGAGGTGCCAGTTAATAGAATGTCAGATAACTGAGTTTACACTTTGCCCGCTTCCCCATTCTATCCAATCTGCATAGAAATCTGGGGGAACCGGGGCCATCACCTCTACCTTGTGTACCAGCATGGAGCTAGCAGAAGGTAGTGACAGCTGGAGAGGGTCATCGTTTTTTAGACCCTGGGAGTTGACCAATACAAATTCAGAGAGCCAAGTGTGATTCTGCTGGCCTTGACAATTCAATGATCTTTCCAATTTTGATGACGCCTATTTTGATGAACTCATAAGACCAAGGCCCAAAGGTGAAAGGTCTGTGCCTGAGACTGGCCCCAGTCATCATAAGATGCCGAAGCTCAGAGTAGAACCAGCTTTCCTGAGTGGCACAGGTCTTTTGTCTTTCCACCATTGGCTCCCAACAAGAGATGTCAAATCTCTGCTCTGAAAAGTTAAACAAGTAGTCCTAAAATCATGGGCGATGCCCTGCCCTCACTTGGGGGTCTCTTGTCTCTGCAAGGAGCTGGGCATCTTGGCACAGTGACTCAAATTCCAACTCTCCCCTTGGGCCATGGCAAAACCGCTCAACCAGGTTTCTACCTCTTTTTTTGTAGAAGATGCCAAGAGGGTCCATCGCCTTAGTCTCACTCACCAGACTGACTGCGCGTCCGGGTGCTCAGAACCACGGGTATGAAGTCACGGAAACTGCTCTTTGCTTTCTTTTCCAAGGAACCTAGAATGATGTGTGGTTTGGGGGCAGAAGGCAGAAATATCACAATCAGAGTCTAAAACCCAGAAAAGCTGGGGAAGGTGGCTCATGCCTGTAATCCTAATCTGCATACTTCGGGAGGCCTAGGCAGGAAGACTGCTTGAGCCCAGGAGTCTGAGACCAGCCTAGGCAACACAGT